>CM016726.1:30332164-30560713 GCA_005771605.1 Scutellaria baicalensis
CTAGTTTTCAATTAATTTCTCTTTAGTCATATTATTTATGAGCAGCTGCACATGGTCATTCTCACACTTCATTTGGATCGCCTTGTACTGCAACAGTCAGGGTGTTTGATATTTATAATTATCTATATAATACCTACCTCAGTTGTACAACGTGCTCAAAGCCCCTCTTTACTTTTCTGGAGATTTATGGAACATACCAGAAGATTACAAACATCATGAATCCAAATTTTTGTCAGCTTTTGTCCATTTGTTCCGTGTATTTAATGAGGAAGGTATAAGTGTGGCACAATAATTGGGACTATGAGATAAACAAAATGTAAATTCTATCAATAAAGTGTTCTTGACTTGTTGTCTTTATTTTTATGCTCCACGGTCGTTTGCTTATGCCCTACATTTTTTTTTCACAATGCTTCTCTTTATTATTGTTGTAAACTGGCTTGAATGTTGATTTCTATTTACATGTTTTGAAAATGATTGTAAACCCTGATAATCAGTTATTTGTGTCATGATAAATTTGTACTGTCAGAGAATCTTACAAAACTGAGGATAAGTTCATTGAAGAATGATTTGTCAGTGAAAAAATACATTAGGTTTTTACACATAGAATGATTCTTGTTGTGTCTTCAATATTTGCCTTTTAAATATTTAAATTGCACCTATGAAATATTGTAATCATCATGAGTGTTCCATTCACCAAAACAGTGAACGTGGATGATGCTATGGATGATATCGTACGCCAATTCAAAGGGGTTTCTGATGGCCTTATGTCGAAAGTTGCTGGCTCGCCTTCTTATACTGAACCAGCTTCTTCAGTTACAAGCAGAAACTTGTCCTGGAATGCTGATGATATAAGTAAATTGGTTGTCAGGCCAAGTACCTCAGAATCAGTTAACAGTTTTTCAGACAATGATGAAGGCGATAAAGATGTAACCTACAGAGAACAGGACACTGACGCTGCAGCCCAAGCTAATGAGTGGCAATCAGCTTATGAATTAAAGCCAGAGGGTTTTCCACAGAAGGTTGTTAAACATGATGAAGATGTCAGTAACTTGGACTCTGAGGAAATCCATAGTGTGAGGTTAAAATCTGAATCAAACTCTGTGACCAGACATCCCGAGTCTAATCTAGCCATAACATCCTTTCTTCAAGAGGATATTACTGGGGTGCCACCAGAGGTACTGCGAATCTAGTAGAGTAAATCTCATTTCTGTTCATTATTCCTTCTCCCTCATGCCCTAGATGATGTTGTTTTCCGTGGTATTTTTCAGACTATCCTTTCATATTACTGGAAAAGTTGAAATGAAGAAAATTTCATTAATTTTTGAATTTTCACCACCCTCATTAGCCTGTTGCTCTTGATTCATGCCTTTCCTTGGGCGGGGTTATCTGTCCTATAGATTAGCTGTCTGCTGAAAAGAAATTAAGCTACCTCATTATTTGCACTTGTTACATGAGTCTCTTATGCAATCTCCATCACTGATTTAGTGGTTTGTGATTTTGGTTATGCTTTCTATATGTTCCTTGCAGTGGACACCGCCGAATTTAAGTGTTCCCGTTCTGAATTTAGTTGATAATGTATTTCAACTCAAGAGAAGGGGATGGCTAAGGTAATACTCTCTTTTACACACTTTCGTACCTTCTTTTGGCTTTGCATGAGATACCAAACATGAAATTTGGTTCTTAAAATTAGTACTTTATAATCATATGTAATAATATTCAGTTTGTAGGGATTTTAATTGGTGGATATGTTGGTTCCTAAAATTGTTAAATTTTTGGTCAATATGTTGTTCCATTGGCTTTTAACTATGTGGCCAGATTCTTCTGTTTTCCTTTTATCTGACTGCTGAATGCTTTCTCATCCTTTTAAATTCATGTCATTTTGTTATTTCAAACTCTTTTGAATCATCACTTCCAGACTTAATTTCTGTCTCAGTGGCATCATTGGTCCCGTATATTCCACCCTTGTTTGCCCAATATTATGGTTGATGAATTGATTTATCTAGATTGGACTCACAAGTCCTGTTTCACATTATTCTCTTGGTGTGGTGCTGCTACAGATGTTTTGACTTATTGCCTCTTCTTGACTCTTGCACTCTTGCAAGTACTGGAGAATCTAGCATTTGAGAATTGAGATGCAAAGACATGGTCTCGTCTGTGGAATTGGTCACTTGTATTTGAATTATGTGTTGCCAGCAATCAATAATTCATTCAATTCCCATAAATAAGTTTATATTAGTATTGCCATTATTTTGTTGATGTTGATGTTATTAAGAGGCCGGTTTCACTGTTGAAGAACTCTGCATTGTGGGCCCCCCATGTTGCTATCATTTAATACAGATTATTTTCTTGCAAGTGAAAATTCATCTAGAAAGAAATGGTGTTAGAATTTACCTTATAAATCCATGAAAAATGAGATTTTTGAACAAATCCTACTTGATGGACTTGTATGTGTGTGACACATAGGATATTAACCTCAGAAATTGCATGTACAGAGTCCTCAGTTTATCTGCTTCATGGAATTTTTTCGAACATGCAGTCACCTGTTTGCATATGATTTATTTTCTGGAGAAAATGTTGATTACATAACAGTGATTTTTTGGATTGGATAGAAAAATGTAATTTCGCTCTCTTAGTTTTAGGCATTTTTCTATTATTACAAGTAATGCTTTTACGAGTCTGTTGATCATCATTTTTTAAACAGTGATGGTCCTGAAGATTGAGGCACAAAAAGTTGGCAAATTCAACATGGGGCTTAAATATTAATTTGTGATTATCTGAAGCAACTAACTGATGTAATCACTGATTTTACATATAGAGAGCATCATTGTTATATGCAGCTAATCATGTAAGCCTTAAGACATGTGCATATATGTTATTTAATTGTAGGAGACAGGTCTTTTGGATATCAAAGCAAATATTGCAGCTAATCATGGAAGATGCCATTGATGATTGGCTCATCAGACAAATCCAGTGGCTCCGTAGGGAGGATGTTGTTGCTCAGGGGATTCGATGGGTCCAGGATGTAAGTAACAAGTATTATTATATGACTTTCATCCTCTGACATTTAAGTGAGCAGTATGAATTGTGATCATCATCAATGTATTGGGTAAAATGAGTAATGGAGATTCTCATTTTTCCTTACGAATTATTTATATGGCATTGTTATACTTGAGCTTACAGCCTCTAATTAGTGGATCTAGAATATAACTGCTATAGAATTGCAGTTTTTAAATCCAGGAGAATGTCTCTTTTGTATTAGTGAGAGTGAAATGCCTTGATACTGAAGTTCTATTTTGTGTTCACTGTTCATGTTTCTTGGAAAGTTACAACTAAAAAAAGTCTTTCTGTAGATCATACCTTGTCAGCAAAAAATGGTCTTTTTTGTGTACCTCAACTTCTATTCAACATTTTCCCCCTTAAACCTCTTCTTTTCTTGGACTTGTTTTATATACTGACTTGTTCTGAGAGGTTGTTATGCTGTTTTGTGATCATTTCCTCATCAGGTTCTCTGGCCGGATGGTACATTCTTCCTAAAATTGCGTGCACAACGTCAACAAAATGATTGTGAAGCTACTCAACGATCTCAGCAGACAGTAAGGCAACCAGGTGGAATGAAGACTACTCAATCAGGTTCTTTTGAGCAACAGCTCGAAGCTGCTCGCAGAGCTAATGATGTAAAGAAGATGTTATTCAGTGAGTATCTTGCTAGTTTGTTTGTCAAACATAATGTTACTTTATGTTAGTTTGAGTATATAGGATCACTAGGGTAGCCCTTTGCCCCTCGTCATCCTTGTATTTTGGTATTTCCAAATTCCTCAGAATGGTTCCATATTGCTTGTATTATGTTTCCCACATAGTTATATTATGTTTCTCTTAAACATGCTCGACTCCTTTTGAACAACTCTGTTGGATTTTTCTGTTGATATTTTGGCCACATTTTGCTGAGACAATTGGATCTTCCCAGGGGCTATCTACTTAAATTTGTTTCTATTTATTATTATTATTATTAAAATACTTCTTTGTCGTCTCCATTCTCCAATATATTCAATTGCTTTTCTTGTTCTTGTGGAAGTTACCAATATTGTGACTTGGACTTAGAAATATTTTCTTCCCTCCTGTCAGATGGTGCTCCCTCCACTTTGGTCAGTTTGATCGGACACAAGCAGTATAGACGTTGCGCTAGAGATATATACTATTTTCTTCAGGTACACCCCGTTTATCTTGTCCTCTCAGTCTCTCTCATACCAAGAAATATCATAGGCCAGATGCTTTGTCTAAGAATATATACATGCATTTTGAAAGATTTTCTTTGCAAGATCATGCGCGCGCACACACACACACATGTGTACAGATGTATGTATGTATGTCAGCATTAGTTTTCCTTTCTTTTTCTTTTTCAATCTTTTTACCCTATTAATTTTACACATGACTTTGCAGTCCACAGTTTGTTTGAAGCAACTTGGCTATGGAATACTGGAACTTGTTCTAGTATCGATTTTCCCAGAATTACGTGATCTGGTTTTGGATATCCACGAAAAGGCACGTTCTCAGTCAGTATAGAACCAAATCTTGTTTTCTCCCGCTCACTTTGTTTAGAAAGTGAAGCCTCTAGCACCCGCCAATTTGTGAGGTGGTAAAGGTCAAAGCATGTTTGCTCCGTGTGCCATTAAGGTATGGTTTTGATGGCTCTGTTTCTCTATCAACCCCAATGTTGGTGTAGAAAATGTAAAATAGCATCTGTATAGTTTTCATTTTTGTGTACACACGATAGATTGATTCATCAATATCTCTCTATGACAACACTTTCTCCGAAATCGGAAAAGATTAGATTCATTCCTGAGCTCAGAGCTGGTAAATGAGAGGTTTTAGATAATTTAGGATTGCTTTTACATCTACTTCCACTCTATTGCATCCCAAGTATTTGATTTTTTTGGGGTCAAAAAAATTTCTCCAATTGGAATATTTCCAGCATGGAATCACCATGTTTGTCATGAACGATTAATCAAGAGCTTGTTTTCATCATTTGAAAGATGAATTCTTGATTTTGTATAACAAGATATCACCCTGTTATGAAGTATATAATCATCCGAAAATGTGCTTTCTCGAATTTATAGTACAATATTTCGGGTATAATATATATGCTGTACTTGTTGAATTCCACCAAATACAGTATCTATTGTCATCTACGTACATATAGTTGTATACTCATGTTGTATACATGTACAAATCGACAACAACAGATACTATACTCGGTGGAATGTACACTGTAGCATTTAGGACCCGGATTCTAGTTGATGCTCTGCTCTTGTCCAGTGTACAGCAACACAATCTTGGCATCTCAGAACAAGCCATCAAATGAACTGGTAAGAGAATCACGGAGATTCGAGTACAAGCCATAGAGGGAATACTGCCTAAGATTGGCCACCTCGTACCATGAATTAAGCACTTTGTCATTTTTATCAGTACCAGAGAAAGCCAACTGTACACCCACCTCACAGCCAATGGTTCCTCCATTGCCTTTGCACTTTGAATTTGGGATCGCGCAGTCAGTGTTGTTAAGGCACACGAAAGCATCTCCGGTGCATGAACCGCACCCAAATGTCTTCCAGAATAAGTTTTGGAGGGTCCCCTTCTGGAATTCAAGAACCTGCCAACACATGACAGTATGCTTATTGCACCATCCAATGTTGATAATCACAATGTTTCATCAAGTATAGTATCCATAAGACATGAATTACCAGGGTGAAGCTGGTTATAGTGTGAGTGTTGTCTCCAACGAATACGGGGGTTGATCGAGCTGCATATTGTCGTCCGGCAAATGCCACCATATAACCACCAAACTTGCTCTAAGAACATGAGAGGATATCACTATCATATGTAAAGGGAAAAGATAAAACTTGTCTTTTACAGAAAATGTATCTTTTACTTTTCCATGAGACAATAGTTTCCATGAGTGAATGAAGATAGCCATAGTTAACCAACAATAAGCAACCGAAGAAGAGCTTACAGGATTAAAGGTGCTGCTGTTGATAGTAAGCAGTGAAATCTCATCAACCTTTGGCCTAAAAACCGCCAGCTCAGCACCGTTTTTCGACAGAGAGAGACGTCGATCGCATGGTGAAAGCTGAGTCTGATTGAAGAAGAAAGAGTTCTTGGAAGCAAATGCTAGCCCGAATGTAAAACCATCCAATCTCTGAACTTTTGTGTCCGTACATGGATCAAATACAGGATTTGTATCTCCAGCATGGGCCGGAATCATCATCATCATCGTCGTCATCGTCATAATCAGAAATATTATCTGCCCCATCATTGTTGCCAACTTCAAAACACAATACTTTCAACTGTCCTTCCCCTGATAAGTATTCATATGCAGAAGGGCTTTTAGATTTTATCTCAGATGAATCTTCAAAATCTATTCTGCTAAATATACCATTCAAGAATCACCAACAAAGAGTTTGTCAATTGAAATAAACATGTATTGACAATACTCAATCATCAATCACATTGGAAAAATCATCAAACTGTAAACTGAAAATAATAGTCATTTGACATGACATGATTTCACAAAATTCTTCCCAAAATTCAAACGATTTAAGACATTATGTTAAAACACTTCACTTCTAACAAAATTGAATCAAACTCACTGAAATCCGATTGATCGGTGATTGATTCTTCCTTTTTCCTCTATTCTCCTTAAATCACAGCTTCTTCTTCTTCAACCTCTGATCAAATTCTCTGCAATTTCCCTATTTTTGCATTAATTAATAATCATAGAAAACGGATAAAACACAGAAAACGGGGTTGCAAGAACTAGAGAGAAGAAAAAACGGTTGCTTCGAATTGATCTTCGTAAAAAATGGGGATGGATTTTTCGCATAAAATTCCACAGATTTTTAATATTTCTTCATGCTTTCTAATTCCATTAAATAATTCATCGAAATTAATTTACCTGCAAAATTTTAGTAATTTAATCGAGGCATTTGAAATTGAAGAAGAAACAGTAAAAAGGATGAATTGTAAAGGTGGTGGCGTAGCTGGTGGATCCTGTCCTAAACGGTTATGGAAGTTAGCGTTGGTTGCAAGGAATGCGACGACTAATAAAACGAGACTTTCAATATTTATTAGAAAAATGCGTTTTTTTGTCCTTGTAATACACACTTCTTGGAATTTTCACAATTTATTAATTTGTCTATTTTTGTTTGTATTTGGAGCTGAAATTATTAGTATTAGACCCTCTCCAACAGTGCACAGGATTTTCCTGTTAATCTTACACAATTTTTATGTAATAACTGCCAATGATCTCCAACAGTTTACATTATTCTCTGCACCAAAAAAGAATATTCCATAATATTCTTTATTAATTAATTAATTTAACATTTTATTTATTATAAATATTCGTTATTATTGTTCAGATATATCCTCATCCTTAATAATATTTATAATAATATTCAAATGGATATTTTACAAATATTTTCGTAAATCTAGTTCAGATATATTCTTATATCCTTAATAAGTTCTATAATATTCAATATGGATATTTTACAAATATTTTTGTAAATCTAGTTCAGATATATCCTCATTCTTAATAATATTTATAATAATATTCAATATGAATATTTTACAAATATTTTCGTAAATCTAGTTCAGATATATTCTTATATCCTTAATAAGTTCTATAATATTATATTTTACAAATATTTTCGTAAATCTAGTTCAGATATATCCTCATCCTTAATAATATTTATAATAATATTCAATGTGGATATTTTACAAATATTTTCTTAAATCTAGTTCAGATATATTCTTATATCCTTAATAAGTTCTATAATATTCAATATGGATATTTTACAAATATTTTCGTAAATCTAGTTCATATATATCCTCATCCTCAATAATATCAATAAATTTGTAGCAATCTTATTATTAATAAATCTTTATCAATTACTTACCTAATATCTATATATAGGTCATAGATCATACATTCATTTGCACTCCTAATTTCTTTTTATACATATTCTTTGTAATGTCTATATCTCGTGGTCAAAGTTACAAGGACATTTGTGTCGTATTTATTTAGATATTACACAAGATCCAATTGTAGGACGGAATCAAACCATGAAAATTTAGATATTACACAAGATCCGGGCGGAATCAAACCATGAAAATGTTTTGGTCACGTGTTGTAGACAAATACATTATTTTATGCAATGTTTATATTACAATTAGTTTAATGTCTTATATGTATTTATTAATATGTTGTATTGTATTTTTTTTTTTCCAAAATCGGAATGATTATAATAGCACTTAATATAAAAAATGAGGAAAAAATGAATACAAAGTAAAAATAATAAAAAAGAACTTAAAAACAAAATAAAATAAGAAAAGAAAAGGAATAAAATAAATAATAAATAATGATAAGAAAAAAATGAATACAAAGTAAGAATATAGAAAAAGAAATTAAAAATAAAATAAAATAAGAAAATAAAATGAACAAAATAAATAAATAAGAAAAAAAAAGATGGCGCAAGGTTTGACCTGTGGAACCAGCAGTTAATATGAGATGGCAGAGAAAAGATTTATTGTTGGAGAGAAAAGATTTATTGTTGGAGAGAAAAGATTTATTGTTGGAGAGGCGCAAATTTGATATGAGATGGCGCAGAAAAGATTTAATATGAGATGGCGCAGAGAAAAGATTTATTGTTGGAGAGGCGCAGATTTAATATGAGATGACGCAGAGAAAAGATTTATTGTTGGAGATGAAAACAGGCGTCATCAATGATGACGCACTGTTGGAGATGCCCTTACAAGAGCGTAATTTAGATTTTTCGATCTGTGTAAATTATTTGGGAGATAAAAAAGTTACATATAAAATTGAAATAATAAGTCTTGTATGAGACCGTCTCACGGATCTTTTTTCGTGAGACGGGTCAACCCATAATCCACACTTAATAGTTCATGTGAAAATTTATGGATATGAGTTCAATTCATGGATAATAAGATTCGTCTCACGAAAACTATCCGTGAGACCATTTCACGTGAGTTTTTGTGAAATTGAAAAATGTCCTCACCCCCTAAAAATATCATGATGTTTCTCAACTTTAAACTCAAATAATAAATAAAAGATTTAAAATTGAATATCTAAGTCACTTTTTACCATAACAAAATTAATTAAATACACTTAAATGCAAAAAAAAAAAATCAACTTATCAAAAAACAGAAACCGGGAAAGATGGACAATTCTTTATCTTCTAAACTAGCGTAAGTCCCGTGTATCACACAGATATTTTAATACTAATTAAGAAATTTAAAAATTGTTATTTATAGAGAAATTTAATTATTATTATTATTTATCATTAATTTTTAATTTAATTAGTATGAATTTAAATTTTAATTGTGTGAAATCTTTTAATTTTCAATTAATATAATTGCAAATATCAACTTAATTAAAATGTTTGTCCAAAATTTCATAATTTACAATTTTATTATGAATCATATCTATTAACACTTTATTATTCAATTATTATTATCTCATTAAATGTTCTATTATAATAGATTATAAATACTATTGAATTAATTGAAAATTAAATTATAATTGAATAGAATTAACCAGAGAGTAACATGTGTCGCTCTTGGTTATTCCTTTAGTATAGATATAGATTTTAAAATGTTTGTAGTGGAGAACTCTTTATATGTTAAACTACTAATGTATAATGATCACGTCTCCTAATTATATGAAAAATGAAATTAATGTATATGTTTGCTCACGTATAATGATCATATATCCTAATTATATGGAAAGTGAAATTAATTGATATATTGGATGTTTGACAATTGATATATCAGTGGCGGACTATTAATGTGCTCGTAGAGTAGCAAGATTGTTATATCTATATTGATCTATATATTATTATATTATACTACTATATATGTATGAATA
This sequence comes from Scutellaria baicalensis, assembly GCA_005771605.1. Taxonomy (NCBI): domain Eukaryota; kingdom Viridiplantae; phylum Streptophyta; class Magnoliopsida; order Lamiales; family Lamiaceae; genus Scutellaria; species Scutellaria baicalensis. The sequence goes on from CM016726.1 coordinate 30,342,102, forward strand.
ATTTAAGTTTCATCCATTTTTCACATTTCCTATTTTAACCTCCAAATAATGTAAATTAGAACATAATTCTAATTAAAGAAAACTCTCTATTTCTAATTTAATTGAAAAATAAAAATTAAATTAGTCCTTAGTAAACAAAACTCTCTATGTCTCTCTATCTATTCTATAGTACTTAACGTTTACTCGGTAAATATGAGTTTGATTAAATATGATAAATTTTTGGACATACTATTCCAAGGTCGAAGTCCACAAAAGCCAAAGCTTCAATTTGATAATTTCAGTTTCTAGTTATTTTTAAAATATGTGAAGTTACATTATAATGAAGCTTCTTTAATGCAAAGTTCAAGAATGCACATACAATATATTTTCACTAGTAGTGTACATATGTGTTGCATAATATGTTATATATATAATTATTAAAAAAATATAATAACATATAAAATGTAATGATTATTATTTTAACAAAAATATATTGATACTTTTTTAATTCGTATTAGTATAAAGCTAGGTATTTTAATTTTAAATTTATATAATTATAAATAATTATATTCGAAAATATTAGAAATTTGAAAATATATAAAGTAATATATTAATCTATGGATTAAAAAAACGAATAAAAAAAATTGTATCAGAACATTACATGGGTAGTGAAATTTTAAAAAATATTTAATATTGAAAAATAAGTTATATGTATTTGAAACGTTATGATTTAAGTATTGAAATAAATAAATTTATATTTTATTGACATTTATAACTATAAATACACATGTATTTTAATAAAATTTTTTGGTTCAACGCCACATATAACTCATTTGTTTTAATCAAATAAAAAATTATATCAACTTATCAAATACATGAAAATCTCTCTTGCTATCTATTTAAATGAAACAATTCAAAATTGGACTTAATCTACACATTTTGAATAAAAAAATGTATGAATAATAATTATAAGATTGATAAGTCAATATATCAGGGACTAAGAATGATGAGATTTTAATTTGTGAAAAACCAGAAAAATTACATCTGTCCAATCCCTTATGCCACCTCAATTAATCAGAATATAAATATAAATAAAATTTGGCAACAAATAAATATAAAATAAGAAAGATAAAATAAAAGATTTGTATATTTCAAATAAAAGTTATTTTGAGATGGCTTGTAGGACTGAAGGCATCTGGATCAGATTATTGATTCCCTGATGCAAATCTGTGAGGGTAGCCAAGTTTGCAGATATAGAAGTGGCTGATGTTGATGTGTTTTGAGACGACTTCAAACGGCACAAAAGATGTTGGACATCATCCATCAATGGATGAGATTGAGATGGAAGACTGTTTGGTCTAGAATGGAAGTTGGCCATCTTTTTTCTATTGAATGAAATTGTAAATGAAAAGGCTGAATATGACAATTTGTTTTGCTGAGAAAATATGATGAATGGTTAAAGTATATATTACAGAGGTGTTTCTGATCTTCAGACATGGAAAAACACAACACAGTCTCATACGTGCATCATTAAGAAGCATTATTTGATTTAGATTACTTCCAAATATTTAAGATCATTGAGTGGACATATATGTTTATTTATTCATTGAATTTATCAAAGAACTAATATTTTATTAGGTGTAATTAATTATCAATCAACATGGCCTAATTTATTCATGAAATTATGCCTATTGTTTGTGTTCAGCTAAACAATAATTTTGAAGAAGTGGAATCTTGCAGCTAGTTGTAGAATAATTGCATCACCAAGCTTAAAAATGATAATTTACATTGTTGTAATGCTGAATTATATATATCATGAATTATTGATGGATGTAAAAAAAATTGCTATGTTCACCATACAATATCCCATGTGAAATTAGATGTCTTGGCAGTTGATCACAAAACATGAGTAATTTTGAGTAGACATATGTAGAGAGCATCAGATAAATCTTGATTTCATTTACAGATGTATAAAGATTTACAAAAATGAGCTCTTAATGGCTAAGAGCATTAAGAAGAGTGACTCTAGTTTTGATTAAGTTTCTAAATAAGGAATCTAAACCCTCTTCTATTTCTTGAATGATCATTTCTGATGCCTTCAACTCTTTCGACATTGTCAAGCTGTTGATGGTCTTCTGAGACTTATGGATGTTCAAGAAACACAAATCCTGTTCCACCTCAGAATGCACACGCTTTGATTGAGTCGTCAACTTTGAAAGCAATGACCATTTCCCTTGATTTGATCTCTCCTTTTCTCCCGACAAGATCATCAATACGGATTTCAGGACAGAGAAAGCAACGGATTCTGTTTCTTTGAGCATGGCCTCGATTGCTCCAACTGGGAGGGCTGTTGATCCTTGGTTGAAGCTTTTTAAGAACTTTTTGACCATCTTTGTTATCTTCTTTCTTGAGGCCTCATATGCATTCATATCAGCTGCTTTGTTTCTCCTGATGGAGGATTGAAGATCTTGAACCGATTCTTTTGTTAGACACACCACTTCTCTAGAAAAACTGCAGAGATCCACTAGCCTTAGAGATCCCTCCACCAACTCCTTAGAGATGGCTTGTTGGAATGAAGGCATCTGAATCAGATTGTTGACGCCGTCATGTAATTCTCTGAGGCTAGCCAAGTTTGCACATACAGAAGAGGTAGATGTCGAAGTGCTTTGTGAGGACTTTAGTCTGCACAAATGATCTTCGAAAGATTCAATTAATGGATGAGATTGAGATGGAAGACTGTTTGATCTGGCATGGAAATTGGCCATCTTTTTTTTTTTATCAAATGGAACTCTTCAAAGCTTGATGAATATGTGAGTAGAGAAAGAAAGTCAAGTTGTTGTGGACATCCTTTAGGCAGAAGCTGTATATATAGATAGGAATATAATTCGCAACCACTAAGTTGAATATGGAAGGATTATTAGTATGCACGAGTTGCATGTTCCCCGGATCTTCAACAGTTGAAAATTAAAAATAGCTCAATCATATACATTATAACTGCATATCTGTAAAACATGAGGAATCTTGACAGCCATGATAACATCTATCCAATTATGCTGAAGATTAAGATGAATCAACAATTGGTTGGGGTGGAGGTTTCAGATCTACAGACAATGCTTAATAAATAAAGGTGCACTAGTGTATGATTGCATGTGTTTTAATGTGGCCTAATATACCTAATGAAGATTTGAATCCACTCGTGTGGGTTAATTGTCTAAACATGAGGAACATCACAACTCTAAATACTCCTTGATCATATATATATCATGTGGATGCCCAGCAACATTAGTGGATTTTGCATATAAGAGTGGCATTTAATTTATTGGGAAAACGAGTTAATTCTCGACATTTGTGATGAAATATATCAGATATTTAGTTAGTTTTGCATATAACAGCAAGATCCACTCCACATGATGAAGAATAGTAATTAATTTGAGTTTGTCTTGTGAGAATAAAGCAGACAAGGAAGCAAGAAGGGATGGGATACCTCATGTTTTCCCATCTGCATCATCTATATATATAACAGCCTAAACTCCATTTCATCAGAATAACAGCTTCAAGCAGATGTATGAATGGATGCATCAGTGATTTTCTTGGGCAATCTCTCGGAAAATGGGCAGAGAAGTATTGATGAGTGTACGAAGAATGTTGGATTCGTGTGGCGATCAATATTAAGGTTTTTGACAGGAACAGAGGAAGGTAATAAAATCAAACAATCTTCGGGCTTCAGCTCTCCAGTTTATCTCTTGTTCTTTCGGTTTATCACAACACTCTTGAGTGGACATTGAAAGCAATTATCATCTTCTTTGACTTAATCTTTCCTAAAGATGATGGTCTTTACAAGGAAGTGGTGCAGAGTTTTTGGTTGAAGCTCGCTCTTTAAATTCTTCAAGAATTAGTACATCACTAGAGATGGGAGTTGAGTACTTATACACTGAGTTGCAATGCTACTTGACATAAACTTTGTAATGATGTATGAACTTTAAATTTCGTGCATTTTAATATATCAGAGAAATCCTTGTCATACACGTGTCCGAGAATGATGATGATGATACACTCCAGATATGGAAGAAGACACAATCATAAAAAGTGGCAACCATAGACGATGAAGAATTTCAGTGTCATCAAAATTAATAAATAGATGAATTGGAGTAGGAGTAGACAAGTACATTACTTAACAATGTTGAATTCATGATATCATGAGACATCAATTAGAATTAATGATGAACAGTAGTAATTCTGATAAAATAAAATAATTACATTCTACTATCAATTACTTATTCAGAATATGCATGCAAAAACCAAAATAATTATTTAGATATGAATTAAAACCCCCCAAGTATAAAACAATGAATAACAACAAGATAAGAAGAAAAGCAATACATGGTGATTTCATTAATAATAAAAGAATTGCGAGTATGATTTATCATCAACAGTTACCATTGACTTGGCATCATAATATGAAATTAGGTGGGCAATGTTGCCTCATTAGAATATTCTCATCTGTTTCAAGACACAAAAATGTGGGACAAAATATATCTACTAGAGAATAGACACCATATGATTTGCAAAACAATATGTGCAAGTAGCATGAAAAAAAATAAAAAATTCTATAGAAATTCCATCAAAATTTCTAAATTTCTTAACTGTCAAAAATGTATTTATTCCTTCTCAAAAATACCTGAACTCTTGTTGGAGGCTGCTTGAAACGATTCTGCAACAAGGAAAGACACGATATAAGGAATACTATACAAGATATTTAAGTCTCATCATGCTACATTTTCTTTGCATTGCTCTTCGACTTATATTTTCAAACATTCAGACATTTTCGCATCAAAATTTTGGTCCATATACATCGGATACGACACTACACCAAACCTTATTGCAATCGAAAAACAAATGATCCAATTTTAGTGCAAATAAAAACAAAATGAAGCAATGTTTGTATGAAACATGGAGATGAGACTGGGCTATAATATGAAGATTCATACCCTTCCAAGCACAGAAGGCTTTGTGGTTTAAAACAGAACCTGTCACTGTCTGAATGACATCACACAACATACTTTCCGGGGTGCTTTTCAACTCTTGAACAACCATATGCATGCTCTTGCCATTACCAAAATGTATGTGGTTGTTTGGGTGACTTGTCTTGCAACCGGCATGAAGCTCAAACTCATAAGCATTAACCGTCTACAAAGCAATCCAAATAATATAACATGATGGTAGAGTAGTTAGATATTGTCACCATTATCAAATACGGGGAAAAGCCATAGATGACTTGCCTTAGAATAATTACATGATTCACAACCACAAAGATAGGCAGATCCTTCGATAATTCCAAGGAGCTCCTTCTATCATAAGAGATGAACACAAAAAAATAATGATAATAATAAGAAGAAAAAGAAGTATGACGAAAATATGATGAAGTAAACCAATTACCTTCTTTGTTTTTGAAACATATCGCACTGCTACTCCATCAAACATACCACTCGCTGTCAATGTCTTGACGTTAGTTACTAAATTGCACAGATTCTTAATAACCTTTTTCTCCGACTTGTTTGTAGATGTCTGAAATGTCTTTGCTTTAGTATTGCCTTTCTGCACACCAACCTTCCTTTTGCGACCAACTTTTGATTTTGGAATAAGATGTGGTTCATACAGTAAAGTATAACTACTAACTGGTTTTGACAGATAATTCATCGCTTCTTGATACCTGCAGCCAAACGATCCAACATTAGAGTCCCTTTTATCTGATCTAATAGCCCTCTACAGTATATATACTAGGAATTAATAGTTTGGAACCATGTTAACCTTCATGTAAACCTTTTGCAGATATAACTCTTTAGAATACTTCACTCGTTCTTCTAAATATTCATCAGTGTCAATAAAACTGAGCAGAAAATAACCAGATAAAAACGTTCTCAGAGGACTTTAGTGTATCTATAATCTGTATTTTTAGGTAAAACTATATTACAAGTGAAAAGGACAGGTAACCAAGAAAATCAATTCTAAAAGCATTATACTTAAAGTATGCCATACAACATGCATCTTAGCAACACATATTGAGTATATAAAGTAGCTACCAAATTAATTAATATTCAGAATGTATTTATGAAATATATTGTACTGTAAAATGCTGACAAATTACATCTGATCATTCAAAAAATAAATCCGAAACCAGATTAGGATCTAGTAACCCCATAATTCAAGTCCAATATTCATAAGATTCATCCTTTTATAAGTTAACATTGAAAGTAAGCAGATATTCTTAAGGATCCACTTATCAATAACTTGCTAAAATTTTCTATATACTGTAATCACCAAAAACAATGTGATGTATTCACGTGTTCGTTTGAAGTGTATGCATAACATAAAATCATCAGTATCACCTTAAACGAAACTCTTGTTGCTTGGTCTGTTTTGAGGCTGTTGAAATCATATTTAATTGCATAGTCATACAATGATCCAAGCACCTTCCTCGTGACCTTCACTATTCAGTGTCCAACAGCTCCTCTTGATTTGTTAAATGTAACTTGTCACTGTTCAACAATGCACCAGTAGAGAACCAATGATCTTGGCATCCATTTTCCATGCTAGTAATCTTCTTGAGGGGTCAAACTGAACCGTTTGAAAGCCGATCAATCAAGTAATAGGTATTTCATCTAACAGAGTGAAGTAAGACGACAACAAGAAGACATAATTTCATGAAGCAAACACATTATTCAGACCAATATCAGTACAATATATAATCATGAAGTTCATCCAACTCAAAAAACACATCAAAGAAATAAAAATTTGAAATTGCAATTAAAAAGCATAAGCAAGAAGGATCTTCATTATTTCTATAAGTAAATAATCAATCTTGCCCTCTAAAATCCCTACTTGAAGGAAAACAATTTAAAAAAAAAAAAAAAAAACTTCAGCAGTATTTAACATTCAACAATCCAAGCATAAGTCTTTTCGCATAGACTGAACCATCGGAATAATTAATAATCTGAACACGATCTTTTGAACATCCGAAATTACAAAACCCATGATCTAAACAAACATCATCATGAGTATAAATCAAAGCCTTAATCGATGAAAATAAAAATAATTGAAAGCGTCTCAATCTTAATCCCATATCAACAACACAAGTGGTTACAAGTTGCAAAACAAGATTTAAGGCAGAGAAGAAGACGAATCTTCTGGAGGCTCACTGTGGATTCTTACCCTAGATTTTGGAATGAATTGCATGGGGATATAATTAGTAATTTAGAGCCAGCAGACATATCGGATGGGCTCGGAGCGATCTGGCCCGATGGCCTGCTAAATCCATTATTTATATACTTTTGTACAAATTATAAATTTTATATGTGATTCAATGTCCTCAAATCATGTTTTTTTTTTTCTTTAAATTTTTCCTTAAATATTTTCTTTTTCAACCATTGTTAACTAATTTGAATTAGAGTGGTAAATAATTGAATAAACTAGCAACTATGAGAATTGAATTAAAATATTTTTAAATACATAAAAGAATGTAAAAAAGATTGCATTTTGTCTTCACTAATAATTTAATTATATTAAGTAATTATCTTCTATTGCATATATAAGATACTATAATTTAAATTGCATGTCTTAAATTACTTAATAGTAAGTTCTTTATCCATATAAATCAATGTAAGAATTTAATTAATTAGTAATTATTTTAATTTTTAAAAATAATTAGGAGTTTCTTGATAGGATAAAACTATCATGGTTTATTTTAGGGAAAATATTAAATTTGGTACCCGAAAATAGGGTTTATTTTAGATCGGGTACCCCAAAGTTCAACTTAATCAATTGAGTCCCTCAGTTTTATCAAATCAATCAGAATTGGTCCCCGCCGTTAAAAAACCGTCAAATCAAACGGAAGTTAACTGCCAGTTTTGGGGAAATTTCAAATTTGGTACCCGAAAATAGAGTTTATTTTAGATCAGGTACCCCAAAGTTCAACTTAATCAATTAAGTCCCTCAGTTTTACCAAATCAATCAGAATTGGTCCCCGCCGTTAAAAAACCGTCCAATCAAACAGAAGTTAACTGCCAGAAAACGAATTAGAGCAAAAATTAATTTTCTAACCCTAATTTCTTCCCCAATTCATGCGTAGGCTCTCCTCACCTCAAAATTGATTGATTCTGGACCACAATCGATCAATTGAACTCTATTTTCCTCAATTCTGAACTTCAAGATCCTCAACCTTTGTTTGCAATGTCCCAAAATAGCGAGTCTTCCTCATATTCAAGCTGGAATTCTTCAAAGAGGCTTCAAACACAGCAGCAATGTAAATGTGGATTTGACTTGCCTTTGAAGACCTCTTGGTCGAAAGATAATCCAGGGAGGAGATATTGGTGTTGCCCAAATTATGGGGTAAGGTTTATTATCATTTTTTTTGACTTCGAATTTCCACTGAATTTCTGTTTCTTTTTCTTGTTTGGCCGAATCTGAAACATCATGTTTTGTATATGGCAATGCAGAAAGTAGGGTATTGTGGAGTGTTCAAATGGTTTGATGATGAAATATGTGTTAGGTCCAAAAGCATCATCCCTGGATTGTTGAGAAAATGTGACAGGCTTGAGGAAGAAATCAATGAAGGGAAGAGAATGACTAAGAGCAATGAAAGAAAAATGAAGGATAAAATCAGTGCTTTGGAGAAAAAGTACAAATTTGCAAAGAAGTTAGTTGTAATTTTGATCATTGTTATGTTTGTGGTTTATAATGTGTAGAGGAGTATGATGAATGGATGTTGGATGTATAATTTTCAGTTTTTGGATGTTGGATGTATAATTTCTGGCAGTTAACTTCTGTTTGATTGGACGGTTTTTTAACGGCGGGGACCAATTCTGATTGATTTGGTAAAACTGAGGGACTTAATTGATTAAGTTGAACTTTGGGGTACCTGATCTAAAATAAACTCTATTTTCGGGTACCAAATTTGAAATTTCCCCAAAACTGGCAGTTAACTTCCGTTTGATTTGACGGTTTTTTAACGGCGGGGACCAATTCTGATTGATTTGATAAAACTGAGGGACTCAATTGATTAAGTTGAACTTTGGGGTACCCGATCTAAAATAAACCCTATTTTCGGGTACCAAATTTGATATTTTCTCTTTATTTTATTAAACTTTATTTTATAATTGACATAAATATAATATATCAAAGTGTATATAGCACTTATTGGGCTTACTTATACTCAGACCAAAAGAGTAGGCCCAATTTGGTTTCATAAACTCTAATTGGGCTTCGCCATATCGCTTTACACTCAGCAGGTTTTAAAAGTGATCTATATTTTTCAGTGTTAAAAAAGCTAACATATTTTGTCCGAAACTTTCAACTTTTTCTTTCATCCTTACAACTTAATATTTATGTTTTCCCTATATTTTGTTAATTGTTTTCTATACTTTTGCCTCTTCTATTTCTATTTCTATTTCTATCTTTTTGTCCATTTTTCAACAAAGCAAAAGGTAAAGATTATAGGAGTAAAAACCGAAAAATGAAAGTGGAGGAACAAAAGAATATAAGACACATTACAAAAACCAAAAGTTAATTAAACCAAAATTAGGGGATAAAACATATAAATAATAAAAATATAGAGGGTAAATAATAAGCCACAATTTTTTTTGTTGGGTGCAAAATATGCATATTTGTGTTTTTGAAATAGAGAACTGTTTTACTACTAATATTTTGACACTCAATAATTAGCAAATAAAAGTCCTTTTTTCCCCTTCTTATTACACATTTATCTAGGTATGTGTATGAGGGAATGTGGTCACCAAGTTAGCCAAACAACAAATACCTAGGCTTTTGTGTATCATTGTTATTTAAGGTAATTTTAATTGCCCATACCCACTTGCCCTTAAAAGGTAAAACTTTTGGGTGGTTATGTGGATTAATATATTGAACTCTTCGTCAATTTTTAGTTATCAAATTTGAGATCATTGAAGGTCAAGATGCTATGATTTCAGATATGATGGTTGAAAATGGAAGGAAAATCAGATGTATTAGTACACCTATTTTACTATACAAGGAGTCAAAACTTTATTGCTTTCTTTCTATCCAACTGTAGAATCAAAACTAGCCAAAAGTATATATAGGTTTAAATCTCAATACTAGATTTCTATTTTTTTTTTTTTTAAAGGGAGATCAGATAGTCTACTCTCTTGAGGAGGAGCACTAAAGTTGTTTTAGAATTTGAATGATTTGTCCTATAGATTTAAAGTTATATAATTAAGTTTGTGGTTTCAAACCATAATTTAAAATGGCATTTAGTTGGAAAATGCTAATTAAGTAGAAAATGATTGAGGTGCTGCTGCATGGACATTCCACATGCATCATATTTCTATTTTGATATGTAATAATGCAAAAGTCTATTCTTTAATTATGGCAATATGAAAATAACATTCAAGAAACCATATAATTTATATAGATTTGGCCTTGGAAAACATCATACCCTCATTCACAACTCACAACTACACACCACTTCTTCTTCTCTGCTTCAAAAGAGTTGCAATTAAGCCCTCAAGCTTGTTCCGATGATCTGCGTTTTCGACTCGAATTAACCGTTATTGCAGGTGTGTTTGTCTTGTTTTGCTTATTTCTTGCTCTTTCAAATTACTTCCTCCGTTATTAATGTTATTGTTATAGCCTTTTTCTCATGTAAATTAAATTAAGTTAAATTAACCAACATAGGTTAGCAACTTTATCAGCTTATTCGTTGTTTTTGTTTCAATTTGAAGGTTGTTAACATGGCAGAACAGAGTGACTTGGGGAGTCCAGATAGAAGGCCTTGCTTCTATAAGATAATTTGGCTGGCCAACTGCACTGATTTGGTATATTCAAACCTATTTATGTCTTTATTCTAATTACAATAAAAGTTAATTTACTCTGTAATCAAGTCTATTACAGATTATGATAATCAATCACTATCTGCATTCATTTATGCTTACAATTTAGCAGATATCATACAAATCTTGTACAGCTGCTATATTACATTGGTGCTTCCTCCCTCCCAAGTTCTTGTTTCACATCATGATCCATTCTTAACCAACTTGTAGCTCATTCCTTCCGACTTCAAGAAACACTTAATGAACGAAAGAACTGATCGAGTCACACTGAGGACGACCATCGGAAGCTGGGATGTTAAAGTATTGCAGGACGAAGAGGGTGGCATGTGTTTTGTCCAAGGATGGAAAGAATTCATTAAAGATCACTCCTTAGGCAAAGCAGAATTCTTACTCTTCAAATACAACGGAGACATGTCGTTTGATGTTGTCATTTTCAATACAGATGGATGTGCAAGAAACTATGTCCCTGATTTATCGTCCCATCTACAATCTGTCTCTTCCTTCACCTCCCCTTTTCCATTCTTCAGATCTGAGATTAAAGACTATAACGCGGGCTCAAATTGTACTCTGGTAAGCTGCTGTGTTCACTGTACAAAGAAGTTGATCTTTCTGGATCTTATTAACAGCATTACTGTTTTTTTTTTTTTGCAGCCAATTCCACATGCATTTTCCACAAGACATCTTCCTATGTCCAAACAGATTATGATTCTACGAGACTCAGAGGGAAAGTTTTACCCAGTCAAAGTCATTGTTACTAGCAGCGGTGGACTTGCTCTGCGTAAAGGATGGAAAGCATTTTCAGAGAGTAATTCAATCAAGAAAGGTGATGTCTGCATATTTGAGCTCATTCAGAAAAATGTAATGCAAGTCCACATTTTCAAATGAAGTCTATGTTTCTGTTCTCTGTTTGTATCTATATACTATAACTTCTACCCTGTCGTACAACTGTTAAGTTTATTCATATAATGAAAACACGAACCTGGAATCAATGGAGAGATAAATGTGTTATAACAGTGTTCAAGAGGTCACCACCAGTCTCCACATGAGCATATACCATCTTGAAAGATATGAAACCGATTGGCATCTTTTATAGCCAGAACTCGTGCATAGACTTGGGAGATGAGCTTACTAGCAGAGTGGCAATCATTGCATATTCGTAGATTTTTAGTGATCCGTATAGTTTCTCCAGGCTTAGTTCTCATTAATCCAAAAACTATAGCTATCTTCTCACTATGGTGAAATAGAATCTCTCTCTTTACATCATCTGATACATCTAAGAACACAGAGCTGGTATCAGGCTCATAACCTACCCTTCTTATTTTAGTAATCAAGTTCGTGAGGAACTCCTTAATCTCCAAGTAGTGAGGATGATCCATGTGGCTTGCCATAAACGTAAACATTTCTCCATTTATCTCAATAGAACTAAGGCCAGGGTTCTTCTTCATATTGCTCAATTTCAGGGATATTCTGGTCATTCTTGCACGAGCCCAGTCTCCGGCCAAAGCATACATGTTTGAGAGCAGCACATAGTGCCCTGCATCATTAGGTTTTAACTGAAAAAGTTCTCGAGAAATCTCATCTCCCAGCTCAAAGTTCCTCTGGATTTTACAAGCAGTAAGCAAAGAACTGTAAATCTCAAGGCCCGGTTTCAGATGCATCCTTTTCATGAATGTGTAAGCATCATTTAGTCGCCCAGCACGGCCTAGAAGGTCTATAACACAGGCATAATGCTTCAAATTAGGAATTATGTTCCACTCTTCAGTCATATGATCAAAAATTTTGAGTCCTCGAGTGACCAAGCCAGAGTGACTACAAGCACACAGGACTGATACCAAGGTTGAGTCATCTGGACTTAGACCCGAACACTTCATCTTTAAGAATAGTTCTATGGCTTCATTCCCACACCCAAACATGCCATAACCAGCTATTAATGCGTTCCAACAAGCAACATCCTTCACCTCCATCCACTCAAAGTATCTTCTTGCTTCTCGTATACTCGCACAATTAGCATACATGTCAATTACAGCTGAACCAACAAAAATATCAGCCTGAAAACCGGCTTTTATCACTAAACCATGCACACGTCTACCCTGCTGCAAAGCTCCTGAAAAGCTGCAACCAGAAAGGATGGTTATCAATGAAACAGAATCAAGAATAATCTCATCTTCCACTATCATCGTGTTGAAATGTTCAATGGCCCTTCTCCAATTGCCACTCTTTGAGAACCCTCTCAACATCAAAGTCCATGCAACCAAGTCCTTCTTATTGATCTCTCCAAATATACAGTAAGCATCATTAACAAAATTACTATTTATGTACAGTTCCATTAAAGCAGTTTTAACTTGTCGATCATTCTCATATCCACTTCTAACTACTAAACCGTGGATTCCACTTCCCACTCTGAAATCATCTAAATTGGTTAAGCTCATTAGCGTAAAAATATCGCCACAAAACCCTTCCCTCCTCATCCTATTAAACATCCACACTGCTTCCTCCCCATATCCATTCTCAGAGTAACCTGAAATAATTGTATTCCAAGAGACAACATTCCTCACGGGCATATTGTCAAACAGATTCCTCGCAATCTTCATCCTCCCAAATTTTGAATACATATCAACCAAACCTGTTTCCACAAACACATTACCACTAGAACTGTGTCTCATCCAATAACAATGAACAGATCTCCCCAGCAGGAAAATCCCTAATTTCCCAAAAGCAGGCAAAACACTTGCAATCGTTATCTCATTAGGCCTAATTCCTTCAATAATCATCTCATAAAAGACCTCTAAAGCTTCCAAGAAACGTCCGTTTTTCGTGAGCCCAGATGCTAAAATTGTCCAAGAAACCAAATTTTTATTCGAAATCTGAGAAAAAATTATCTGGGCTTTGGCTATAAACCTACAAGAAGCATATGCATCCATCAATCTGTTACATAGGAAAACATTGTCAGAAAGTTTAGACACGATTATATGGGCATGAACTTGCTCCACAGGCTTTCTATTTCTAAGTCTTTGGAGGATTAAAGCATGTGATGATTGAGTAGAATAGCATACAAAATCTATTTGGCGCCAAGAATAGAGGCTCGTCATCTTGTAAAGGCGCTTCATTTACAACGGCAATATAATCTCAACTACACTTGCCCTGTTTCGGTTTAATCACAACCAAGCTGGGCCTCAGTTTTTCTAAGTCACGAGGCCCAATAGTGACGCTTGGCCCACAATCAGTTGGTGGGCTGGGTCGTCGAGCGTTAGGCCTTATATCTTAACGTATGGCTACAGTGTTGTGAGTGATTTATATATGATTTCTACTACTTTTATTTTCAATTTAGTTGTTGTCTTTAATTGATTAAATTTTTTGTTAAAATTTGGTATTGAATTATTAATATTACGATAAACTCTCTCTATATATATATTTTTTTCCTTTCTTCATCTTGGTTGGGGTTTTGAAATACAATGTAAAATATAGGTAAATAAAATCTTATTCTAAAATTTATGTAAATACAATCTTATTCCAGTGAAATGTACGAGTCTTCATTTGAATATAATGATTTGAAATATAGGATTTTAATTGAGTGGATTTCAAATCAAGTTGGTCAAATTCAAATCCATCTGAATTTAAGATGAACATTTCAGATTCACATCACCCCAACACCACCATAAATTTGCTAACATAAATTGCAAATTCCTTTTTAAATCTGCTAATTGATAGTGATCTGCTATAATAAATGTTGTTTACTTGACATCCAACTTTCAAAATCTACAAGTTTTCATCTACATGCACCAACTTGAAAATTTGAGTCACTTAACACATTTAAAAGCTAATGATTTAGTTATCTATTCTAACTTCTCTAAACAAAAAATATTCTAAAATAATATGCACTGTTTTCCCTATTGTGATTAATGTATTTTTCTCATATCAATGAATTTCTTCAATTATATTAGAAATTCACTAATTTATACTACCTCCGTCCCAAAATAAATGACGTTTTGGCAATTAAAATTTGTCTCAAAATAATTGTCGTTTTCGTATTCCAAAGCATATTTACATGCAATATACCAAATATGCCCTTATTTACTCATCTTAAATTTAATGTGTTAAAGAGATCAAAGCTCCTCATTAATTAGACATAAATAGGGGTAGATTGAACTTTTTATCAAATTTCTTAATATATGTGCAAAAGGCTAAAACGTCATTTATTTTGGGACGGAGGTAGTATATAAATACAATATATAATTGGTATGTGAATTGAACAACAAATCACTTTGACCTATTAGTACATGTAATGAGGAGTAAATATGGAAAGCAAGATGGCAAGAATTAGGTTTATGTGAAACATAAGTTTAGTGAAAATAGAGCCAATGAATTTGTAGCCACAATTAAAAGGTTAAGATTGAATCCCATATCTTCTTCTTCTTCACATCAACTATCAACCAACCATCCCACCACCACCTTATCCAACTCTTCCCATTTCTCTCCCATTCAATCTTCAATCCTCCATTATCCCTTTTCATCACTTCACAATCTGGTAAACCTTCATTGCTTCAATCCCACATTAACTAACCACTCATACAATATTCCTTCCTTTTAACTCTTGTATAATTCTTCATTGTGCAGATTGGGGCCTCAGCAATGGCAGCAATATCTCCGGCGACGACGATCGTGGCGGCCACAGCCGTGGTGGGCTCACCCCAGAGGAGGAGGACAAGATCAGTTAGGTTCATCAATGGGCTCAACTCATTTGGTGGGCTCAAAGCGCACAACAACAACGACAGTGTGCTCTCATTAGGGCTTCCAATCAGCACTGAACAGTGTTTTGCAAACGTTGTTTGCTCCTTGAAACAGGGCCTATCATCTTCGAGGGGTGGGGCCCTCACTTCCACTTGCAGTGCTGTGTCTGAGATTTTCACCATTGCTGCCATCATGAATGGCCTTACTCTTGTCGGCGTTGCTGTCGGATTTGTGCTTCTTCGAATCGAGGCCATTGTCGAGGAAGAATGATGGGCTTTTTGGGTGGTGTATTATTATGTTTTCTTCTTTTAGTTTGGGAAGAATAATGTTCTTGCCTTTGTTGGATTGATTCTCTTCTCAATCTTGAACTGATTCAATTGCTATGCATATATAAATGAAGAAGTGGTTAAATTTGTTTCTTTCATTGATTTTTGCCATGGTGGAATGAAGTTGATATATTGTTTGGCTTGAACTCAATCAAGCTTAATTGTCTTGAGCTCAATTAGCAAGTTTGAACTTCTCAATCGTAATGAAAACTACACAATTTTGGAGATGCAGTTGAAAAGAAAACAATGTACATTATTATCAGCAGAAATTGGATTCTTGTTTTCAGAAATCATCTTCATTAAAATGTGATGGCAAATTGGAAATGTAGTTTCTCTCACCACTCTGCTCAACTGGAACTCTCCATCTTTCATGCCAAAAGATGGACACTCTTGACCACAATGGAAGTCCATTGAACCTTTCCCTTCTTGCCCTCACAGTTAGAGGGAGCCACACATACCTCGAGTCACGTAGATCAGCTGGATTCCACCTATCCGCCATGAATATAAACGAGCCTGAATCCGCGCCAGGCATGGGAATCACGAACGTGCCCTGAGAGAAGAAGGTTGCAGCCCGAAAAGCCTTGTTGGCGCCCACACAAGGGTTCCCTATAGTCTCCCACGGCCCCAGAATCGACTCTGCCTCGTGGACCAGAGCCTCATTGGGTGCCCAACCACTGCACCCTGATGTGACCATGTAGTAAACCCCTTGGTGCTTGAACACAGCCGGGGCTTCACGGTACTGCCCCACGAGCACCCTCTTCGTCTCATTCGTCACATCAAGATAGTCTTCATTCAAAGGACTAATGTGAATCTCTCTATTTCTAACAGAGGAATAGATCAGATAAGCCATTCTGTCATCCTCGTCTTTGAAAACAGTCAAGTCCCTGCTGTCAAATCCATTAGGCCTTATACTATAGAGATACTCAAAAGGGCCAATCGGAGAATGACTCACTGCTACACCAACTGAGGCTTTCTTGTAGGTAGCATCATCAATGTGCATCCACATAACATATTTATCAATCTTCTCATTGTAAATGACTTTAGGCCTCTCCACCACATTCATCTTATACAGATCATGCTTCTCTTTGCTTTCTTCTGCAGACAACGCGAGGCCTTCGTATTTCCAGGCCCACAAGTTCTTGGAAGAGTAACAGGCAACACCTATGACATCAACACGAGCCGTGCCTGATCCTTGAGCATGATAAGTTGGGCCATCTTTATACTCACCATACCAATAATAAACCCCGGATTTGTGATCAAACAGGATCCCTCCACCATGGGCTTGAATGGGATTGCCATCAGTGTCCAGCCACACTTTCCCAGGATAGTAGAAGTAGCCATTCTTCTTCACTTCCTTTCTTGGATCAATAGCTCCTTCCCAAGAGACCTTCGGGAAGAAGATGTTACGAGCCCGCGAAGATTCATTGAGAAACTCCTCATCAAGGTTGATCATCTGAGGGTATTTGAGGCCATATGGTGGGAGAAGTATCAGCTCCTCCACCTGTTCAAGCTCTTGGAGGGTGAGAGCAGGAGTTTGAAGGGCCACCACGCGCTTCATCTTGTTGTACTCTACACCCACCCGATGAAACAGAGAGTACAACTGGTAGATCACAAGAACAGTGAGTGCAGACACCACCAGCCGCCGCCACGACCACCGCCTTCCGGCCGATAACCACCTAGCCATGTGTGAAGTCAATGCTTAATGGAGTATAGAAGGTAAGCACATGTAACAGATCATGGAAACAACTGCTTTTTATATTGAATTCATTAGCAGATTCCAAGAGAGTTCTTGAAAACAAGGCATATGATTAAACAATGATTTATAGTTGCAGTTTTAAAATCTCGATGCAAGAATGAGATTACTTGGTCTTCTATGTTTCTTTTTGACACTTTCTAAGCTTCTCTTGGTTGTTTGAGGCCAAACCTTACCTACTTTGTTGCTAATTTTACAACATGTTATATTTCTATAATCCTTAGAGGAATAATTTGTTTTGTTATGAAGAAATTCAATCCATCTTTTATTTTGTTACTATTTTAGTAGAATCTTAGTACCAATTGATGTGCTCGTTTTTGGTAGGAGAAAATTCAACCATCATTCATCATTTACATGAAATATTTTCCATCTTTGGCAATTTGGCTTCCAGATTGCAATTTGAATTCGTTACAAAATTGATTGATCCCTGCCCAGATTGCTTTCACCTTATTTTGGATCATGAATTAATATAAAATAATTGGTATTATAATGGATTTTCTTTTAAAAGATCGAGCCAATTAATAATCTTGCTAGAATTCAAAAACAATGGTTTGGAGATTTATCCTCATTTCAATTATTTTCCAATTGGGTGATGGTTTTTAACGTAGGAAGTGTGAATTAATATTGTAATTATAATTATGTGAACTTTACTTAATAGACTCAGTAATGATAGAAGATACTTTTTAATTATAATATTCTTTATACCCTCAATTCTCCCATCCAATTCTATAAATTGATCATGATTGGAATGAATGAATATATAATATTCTTTCCAATTTTAGGGTCTTTTCTCACCATTTCTCAAAATAGTAACACTTTCTCTTATGCAACAGCTGCACAATTGGGTCAGATCCGGGTCGCTTGACCCTTTTTTTTTTTTTTTTCGCTTTTGATTTTTGAATTTTGACACCTACAATTACGTTATGTTATGTTATACTAAACCTACCTTTCTGCCAAAATTTCATACATTTAACTTTAAAAAATAATAATATAGTTTTGACATGTTTTGTACATGTAGCATACACGTACTTTAAGTTATGTTAGATCTACATTTGTATTATGTTAGACATACCTACATACCTACATAATGTATGTCTAACGTAACACAAATGTAGGTCTAATATAACATAAATGTAGGTCTACTGGAGTGAATTTGTATAAGCTTTAGCTTGAATATCACACACGTGAGGACGCATTGACCGGGTGCATAAATCCTAAATCTGTGTGTCTGACTCATATAGATTTTTGTCCCCCATTTTAGAGTCACTCTTTTGTACACCAGTTGCACGGAACTAATCGAACCACGCGGGTCGACCCAACCCGTGCCTCTTTACTTTTTCGTGTGTTTTGGTAGTGACCTTTATGTTATGTTAGTGTTATCTTCATATTATGTTAGTGTTACCTTCGTGTTATGTTAGTGTGACCTCATTTCCAGATTTCATACTCTTAGTTTAAAACCATTGAAATAAAATAACACGAAGGTAACACTAATAAAACATGAAGGTAACACTAACATAATATAACATTAACATAACATGAATGTATGACTGCCTGAAGTAAATTTTGATGGATTTGAGCGCACCCACCAAGCGCATAGGAGCACGTGAAAACGTGCATGAAAGAGGCTCGTGGGGTGGATCGACCCTAGGATCCATGCACCAGCTGTCCAAAATACTTTGCATCATATTATGATTGGAAAATAAATTGGATGAATTATTGTGATAATAAAGATACAACTCATTTGGTTGTTTAAGATATATATCTTACACCAGTTATTGAATATTGAATGAAGAGTAATAATTTACTCACGTGAAAACATTATTTCTACACGTTTAGAGTGTGCGTAATAGTAAAACCAAATTACTCACGCCAACGGTACAAAACAGCAACTTTAACGGCCGTTTGGACTGGAATTTATTCAGGCACCAAAAAATTCTTTACTTATTTAAACGGTAAAAATTACCTTTTCTGAATAACGTTAAAAATTACCGAGTGAGTAAAAACTATAAAGTATTTTCTTGAGAAAAAAGAAAATTATTCCGATTTCTTGAATATACTAAAGAAAAGGAAAAGGAAAAGGAAAAGCAAAAATAAGAAAGCACTTCCGATTTCTTGAATTGAATTTTTCCGGCGAGGCGACGACGACGGTGAAAATCCGAACCACGATGGTCTTGAAGTCCAAGAAGAAGTAGAGAGAGAGAGATAGAGAGAGCGAGGGAAATGCGGTGGAGACATGATGCAAGGCCTCCACCACCAACAGCAGCAACTGGCGGCACTCCTCACGGCGGCGCTGCCCAAGGACGACTCTTCCAAAGTAGCGGTTACTTCTTCCCCCTTATCTTCCGCTGTCTCTGCCTCGCCGCCTTCTGAAGAAGAGGAATCGTCGCGTGTCGCCGCCATCACCTCTCTTCACCGTGCCATACTTTACCCTCCTAATTCGCTCCTCGTTACTCATTCCGCCTCCTTCCTCGCTCAGGGCTTCTCTCGACTTCTAACCGATAAGTAATCACTCTATATATGAACTGTGTCGTATCACTCTCACTATCTTGGGCGAATGTTTAGTGATGATCAATTTCTTGATATATGATTGCAGTTTGATTGTATATTTATAGATAAATTGTCTGGTTATCTGTGCTTTTGTCCATTTATCCCTAGATGAATGCTTGCACATACTTTCACTTATGGACATAACTTGTGTAACTGGACTTCTGCTATTCAATATTATGTAGTAAATTATGCAACATGAAGAATAACTAAATTTGATTGAAACTAGTGAGGTGTCTAGAGGGAAATATATGTGACAGAGGGTCAGTTAAAATACCTAATTTGGAAGGGATTTTGAATGCCTTATCGAGTTTCTATGATTGATGATTAACTATATACCCTTTTGTCATTTTGATTGGTAAAGATGTATTTGTTTTTTGCTATTTGTAGTTAGCAATAATAGCATCGAATTAGATGAGCTGTATAGGCTTGACGCTTAACCATTTACTTTTTCCTTATCTGATTTCAACAATTTGAGTTTTAAAAATGTATGTTTTCTGACACTGTTAAAAGTCAGCAATACTGAAATGGCATGGTTTAGATGCAATCCAAATCTTTATTATTTGTTTCTCAAAACCAAATATCAGTAGCAATGTTTTAATGTGTTGTGATTGATGTGCACAAATTTTGTCTTTTAGCGATTGATTTGCACAATTTTTCTCTTTTTGTGATTGGTTTAAACACTTGGAATTGTGCTATAGATTGTATTCAGTGCGTCATGCAGCAGCTGCAGCATATGGGGCCTTGTGTTCCGTACTGAGTTCATTCTTGATATCCTCAAATGGAAGGCAGAATCATGTGATACTTGGCGGGTTGGTTGATCGTTTTATTGGCTGGTCATTGCCCTCTCTGAGCAATACCAGCAATGGGACTTCAGAACTGGCTTTGGACAGCCTTCATGAGTTTCTTAATGTTGGAGAGGTTGCAGCTGTTGAGAGATATGCTTTGCCTATTCTTAAAGCTTGCCAGGAACTTCTTGAAGATGAGAGAACCTCCATAAGTTTACTACCCAGGCTTCTTGGTGTATTAACATTGATTTCATTGAAGTTTATAAGAGTCTTCCAACCTCATTTCATGGACATTGTTGATCTACTTCTTGGGTGGGCAATGGTACCAGATGTTGATGAATCTGATAAGCATGTTATTATGGATAGTTTCTTACAATTCCAGAAACACTGGGTCAATAATATGCAATTTTCTTTAGGATTGCTGTCAAAGTTTTTAGGTGACATGGATTCGTTACTCCAGGATGGGAGTCCTGGTAATCCTCAACAATTTAAAAGATTGCTTTCCCTGCTGTCTTGCTTTTGTACAGTTCTAAAATCCTTGGCATCTGGTTTACTGGAAATAAATTTTCTTGAACAAATATCTGAACCCCTTTCACAGATGGTTCCTCTTTTACTAAAATGCCTGTCTACGGTCGGAAGAAAATTTGGATGGTCGAAATGGATTGAGGATTCTTGGAGATGCTTGACATTGTTGGCAGAAATACTAAGTGAAAGGTTTTCTACATTTTACCCTCTCGCAGTGGATATATTGTTTCAAAGTTTAGAAGTGGAAACAAATCTAGTATATACCAAAAGAATTTCTTCCTTCCAGGTTCATGGTATTCTTAAAACTAATCTGCAATTGCTGTCGCTTCAAAAACTTGGACTCATGCCATCATCCATGCAGAAGATTCTACGATTTGATGGACCCATGTCTCAACTTCGTTTGCATCCAAATCACCTTGTGACTGGAGGTGCAGCAGCTACATATATCTTCTTACTTCAACATGGGAAAAATGATGTTGTTGAAAAAACAATCGAGTCTTTGTTTGAAGAACTACAGTTGTTGAAGTGTTGGCTTGAAAATAATTCATGCCAGGGGGATGAACTTGGAATGACGGTAGCTTCTATAAGTTATTCTAAATCTGAACTGGTTGTATTAATTAAGTTTAACTTGCAAGTACTATTAAGCTGTTTTGCTTTTGGAGAAGGTGATAATTTAGCAGTTGACACTTTGTTTGTTGGCAGAGCAGAAAAGTTGGTAGCATTTTTAATTGATAAGTTCAATCCCTTTAATCTGCCAATGCGGAGCAGTTTAAAATTGCAAGTTACTCTTCTAAGAACATTGGAAAGGCTTGCAGCTATTGAGTTCATGGGCAAGTGCACAAGAAAGCAACACAGCATGATGTGTTCTCCTGAGACATCATCTGGGATGTATGTAGAGGAGGAAAATGTGGGAGTTTCGTATCCAGCAAAGGTTTTTGGTCATGTGAAGAGGTACTCCGACCTACTCATTAGAGCTCTTGATGTGTCTTCTCCTTTGGCAGTCAAATTAGAAGCCCTAAAATGGATGCACAAATTTTGTGAAAATGTTATCAACATACATGGAAAAATAAAAGCTCCATTGTACCCTTGTCAAGCAGTTGCATGTTGGAAAATCACTGAGGGTTTGGTTTTGTCAACTTTAGCTGCTGCTTCAGATAGGGAACCGGAAGTGAGAATTCTTGTAGCAACAGTTCTTGAGATGCTTCTGAAAGCAAAAATTATCCACCCCATGCACTTCCCTGTTATTGCTGAAGTGATCCTTGAAAAACTTGGTGATCCAGAAAAGGATATAAAGAATACATATGTTAAATTGCTGTCTCATGTCTTACCTACAACAATGTATGTCTGTGGTCTTTGTGATTGCGGAGCAGTTAATACATGGCAGCCTCTGTTTCCTGCATTGACCAATAGACCTTCCCTGCATTGGAAGCAAGTTTTTGCCCTTAAGCAACTACCTCAGCAATTCCACTCCCAGCAACTTGTTTCTATCTTGAGTTATATTTCACAGCGATGGAAAGTGCCCTTATCTTCTTGGATCCAGCGGCTTGTTCATACTTGCCAGAGTAAAAAAAACCACCCATATATTCAGGCAGAGGAAGGAGAACGTTTTGATGCTAATGGTTTATGGTGGGACATCAAAGTTGAGGAAGAGGACATTCTTGAAAGAATTTGTTTGGTCAATCATCTGGCTGGTGCCTGGTGGGCTGTTCATGAAGCAGCTAGATTTTGCATTACTACTCGTCTCCGAACTAATCTTGGCGGGCCAACTCAAACTTTTGCTGCCTTGGAGCGTATGCTGCTTGACATTTCTCATTTGTTACAACTTGAAACAGCACAAAATGATGGAGCTTTGAATATATCAGGTTCTTATGCTCATTTGTTACCGATGAGATTATTACTAGAATTTGTTGAGGCTTTGAAGAAAAATGTATATAATGCATATGAAGGGTCAACCTTTTTATCTCCCACCTCCAGGAATAGTTCTTTGTTTTTCAGGGCTAATAAAAAAGTTTGCGAGGAGTGGTTTTCGAGGATAAGTGAGCCGATGATGGATGCTGGAGTTGCAATCCAGTGTCATGATGCTACCATTCATTACTGCACAATACGGTTGCACGATATCAGCAACATTTTGACTTCTTCACTGACAGATAAGTCCAGAGTGCAGGTGAGTGAAAATCTGCAAAATATTAGCGTCAGATATGCTGGAGATATTTTGAGAGTCATACGGAACCTGGCATTGGCTTTGTGTAAGATTTACGAACCGGATGCATTGGTTGGGTTGCAGAAATGGGCAACCGTGGCATTCTCTCCCTTGTTCGTGGATGAAAACCAAGGCCCAAGTGATAATAAAAACTGGAGACATTTTTCATGGATTACTGGGCTCGTGTATCAGGCAGGAGGCCAGCACGAAAAGGCAGCTGCTCACTATATTAATTTGTTACAGACTGAAGAATCACTCACTTCTATGGGTTCTGAAGGAGTACAGTTTGCCATTGCACGTATTATTGAGAGTTATACAGCTATATCTGACTGGAAGTCTCTGGATTCCTGGCTCCTAGAGCTGCAAACTCTTCGTGCCAAGTATGCTGGAAAGAGTTATTCTGGCGCATTGACCACTGCTGGGAATGAAATGAATTCAATTCAAGCCTTGGCTCGTTTTGATGATAGTGATTTCCAGGCAGCATGGTCATACCTTGATTTGACACCCAAAAGCAGCAATGAACTTACACTTGATCCTAAGTTGGCTTTGCAAAGAAGTGAACAGATGCTTTTGCAGGCAATGCTTCTCCACAGCGAGGGGAAAGTGGAAAAAGTTCCCCATGAATTGCAAAAGGCTAAATCAATGTTGGAGGAGACTGTGTCTGTTTTGCCACTGGATGGACTGGTGGAGGCAGCACCACATATCAACCAGCTGTATTGCATTTCTGCATTTGAAGAGGGCTGCAAGCTTGGAGACAGCCAGAGTAATCACTTCTCCTCGTTGTTAAGCACATATATTCAAACCATGCAGTTTCCCTGTAACCAAGTCCATCAAGACTGCAGTTTGTGGCTTAAAGTGCTGCGTGTTTACCGGAATATACTACCAAATTCTCCTGTGACTCTTGAACTGTGTAAGAATTTAGTGATTTTAGCACGCAAGCAGAGGAACATAATGTTGGCTACCCGTCTCATAAACTACCTGAAAAGTGAGGCCTCATTTTGCTCTGATGAAAGTTTTCGTGATTACTTCATTTCCAGTGTGGAATATGAAAACATTCTACTCATGCGAGTTGAAAACAGGCTTGAAGAATCATATAAAAATGTTTGGTCTTTTGTGCACCCTGTTGTGGTTTCTTCTTCAACTGTAGCATGTGTTTCTCCTGAGAATGTTATGAAGGCCAAGGCATGCTTAAAACTTTCAAATTGGTTGGTAGGAGATTGTTCGCATAAAAAGTTGGAGGGTATTGTTTATGAGATGCAAGCTAGCTTCAACAAGATTGAGAGTTCTTCTCCAGATACAGAGGAACTCACCTCTTGTGATGATTATCAAGGCTCTTCTAAATCAAGATTGAATCTTATCATTGATGAACTTGTGGGTACTGCTAGAAAGTCATCGACTCGTCTTTGTCCAATGATGGGAAAGTCGTGGATTTTGTATGCCTCATGGTGCTATACTCAAGCTATGGCTTCGGTCTCCTCCAATGATGATGTGTCTCTTCATTCTTGTTCTTTTTCCTCCATTCTTGACACTGAAATTCAAACTCATAGATTTATACTAACTGAAGAAGAGAAATTGCGTGTTACAGAAGTAATTTTACAGCTAATCTCAGAAAGATCTGACAGGAAAGAGCTACATGAAGAGACCGGAGATAATTTATTGGTAACTGAATGCATTTATAATGAGAATGGACTGAAGTCTTTATTGCAGCAAATTGTTGGTGTTATTGAAACTGCTGCCGGAGTACCTGGGGCAGAGGACTGTACCAGTGATGACCTATCTGCTGCACTATCTTCTCAGTTAAAGGAATGCTTTATATCTGCTAACATTACTGCTAGTGAAGACAAAGTGACATCCTTGGTGGTTGATTTAGTTGATATTTGGTGGTCTTTGAGGAAGAGAAGGGTTTCTCTTTTTGGTCAAGCTGCTCAAGGTTTTATAAATTATCTTTCAAGTTCGTCTTTGAAAAGTTTCGATGGTCAAGTAACTGGGCGTGATGTTGAGTCCAAGTATAAGCATGTGAGTTATGCCCTGAGGGCCACACTTTACGTGTTACACATTTTGGTCAACTATGGAGTTGAGTTAAAAGATAATCTTGAACCTGCGCTTTCAAAGGTCCCTTTGCTACCCTGGCAGGTAATTATATGTTTTTGAATTCTTGATTGAACATTGAATGTACGATAATACTGATTTCATGTTCTACTGTTGAAGGAAATAGCACCTCAACTGTTTGCTCGACTAAGTTCCCATCCTGATAAAGTGGTCAGGAAGCAGTTAGAGTTGTTGCTTGTTATGCTGGCTAAACATTCTCCATGGTCCTTGGTCTACCCGACTCTTGTTGATGCAAATTCTCCTGAGAAAGAACCTTCTGAGGAGCTGCAGAAAATTCTTTCTTACTTGGTTAGCAAATATCTTCGTTATAATATCTGAGCATTTTTTCTTTTCCGTGTGAAATGACTTTAACACATCAATATTCTGTGTGGTTATATGTCCTAAACACATGTACATGTACATAATAGATACTTAATTTACAAGTAAAAGATAGGTTTTCTATGTCTTCACTTAGAGGGTGTTTGGTTAAGCTTATAAGCTCCTTAAAAGAGCTTATAAGATGTTAAGTGCTTATAAGCTCCTCAAAAGTGTTTGGCTAACTTTTAAAAATAAGATCTTATTTTATGAGCTCATAAGATGTAAGGAGCTTATAAGCTATTTTTGAAAAGTTGGGAAATCCCAACTTATTTCTAAAATAAGAGCTTATTTTTCAAAACACCTTCAAATTTAATCATTGAAATTACACAAATGTCATTACTAACAACTTATAAGCTCCACCATCTTATTTACCCAAACACTTCAACAACTTATATTAAACTTAAATTAAACATCTTATAAGCTCTAAAAACATCTTATAAGATATGATAGCTTATAAGCTCTAAAAATAAGCTTAGCCAAACACCCTTTAATCTTTTTGGTCTTTGGCATATTAACTTGTTAAAGAGTCACCCGCCTTTCCACCTGTAAATTTTGTGAGATTATGTTTCACAATCAACGCAAATTTGATTGTCTTAAGTACTGTTAATTATCATCATGAGACACTTGATTTGAAATTCACACATTAAGTGTGTATATTTATGGTATGCAGAATAGGCTTTATCCAAGTTTAGTACATGATGCTCAGCTGATGATAAAAGAACTTGAAAATGTAACTGTCCTTTGGGAGGAATTGTGGCTTGGTACGCTTCAAGATCTTCATGCAGGTGACTTTTTCCTTTCATCTCACTGCTTTGACTTTATACTTAGTAGAATATGTGAAAACCCTCCAGTGTCAACAAATAGATAGATTCCTATTTGGTTCGTAGCTTCATATGCTTCTCCCAATAACAAAAATATAGACAACTATGTTTTTTCTTTTGATTCTTTTCTTATAATAAATAAGTCACATATTGTCTTCCAAAAGTTAGAGTTTACATTTCTGAAAGTTCGCAAGGTAATTAAATATAAAACTTTGGGCGAGTTGGAGGCATAGAGGGTTTGGCAGTATTTACTAACAACCCAGGGGTTTTCTCCCTTCTAAGTTCTCTTGTTAAGCTGCTTCAGCCTTTTGGTTACCGAGCCATCCTTTCTGTTAACTGAAATTCATGCATCATTTTCTAACAAGTATGCGAATGAATGCACTAATGGCATCTCAAGGAGTGCACAAAAAAAATACTGGAACTTTTGCATTATTTTATTATAATTACCACCGCTCATTTTTCATATTTTGCAAACTACTAGATGTTGTGAGGCGCATAAATTTGTTGAAAGAGGAGGCTGCACGAATTGCCGAAAATACTACTCTGACTCATGGTGAAAAGAATAAGATTAATGCTGCCAAGTACTCAGCTATGATGGCTCCAATTGTTGTGGTATTAGAGCGTCGTTTGACTTCTACGTCTCGGAAATCTGAAACACCTCATGAATTTTGGTTTGTTAAGGAGTACCAGGAACAAATAAAATCAGCTGTTTCAAAGTTTAAGACTCCCCCTGCTTCAATTGCAGCATTAGGTGAGGTTTGGCGACCATTTGAGGCCATTGCTACCTCCTTGGCATCTTATCAGAGGAAGTCGTCAATTTCTTTTGGAGAGGTTGCTCCGCAGTTGGCTTTATTGTTGTCTTCTAATGCACCAATGCCTGGTCTTGAGAAGCAGGTTATGGTATCTGAATCAGCGGGCGTCTTAGACAGCTTTCACCAGGAAATTGTGACAATTGCTTCTTTCTCTGAACAATTAGCCATTTTACCAACGAAAACAAAGCCAAAAAAACTTATTATTGTGGGATCTGATGGTCTGAAGTATACATATCTCTTGAAAGGACGAGAAGACCTCCGCCTTGATGCCAGAATCATGCAGCTGCTGCAATCTGTTAATGGTTTTCTGCAGTCGTCATCTGCAACACGTAAGCAGTCACTTGGTATCCGTTACTACTCTGTAACACCTATTAGTGGACGAGCTGGACTGATCCAATGGGTAGATAACGTTATTAGCATTTATAGTGTATTTAAATCATGGCAGAAGAGAGCCCAGTTACAACATCTTTCTGCACAGAGTGCTGATACAGATACTGCAGATCCTCCTGTCCCCCGGCCCAGTGATATGTTTTATGGAAAAATTATACCAGCACTTAAAGAGAAAGGCATAAGAAGGGTAATATCAAGAAGAGACTGGCCTCATGATGTCAAGCGAAAAGTTCTTTTAGATCTCATGAACGAGACTCCGAAGCAACTTCTTCATCAGGAGCTTTGGTGTGCCAGTGAAGGATTTAGGGCCTTTAACTCAAAATTGAAAAGGTGCCTTTGTTGAACTTTAGAATACCTTAATCATTTGCTATGCTCAGAATGCTCACACATGCTAACATTATGTTTCTTTTAAGTGTTTCTTATCTTATTATTCTTTATAGATTCTGGTGTAGCATTGAAATATTAGCAGCATTTTTGTCTCTGTCCGCATGGTCTCTATTTTGTTATTTTATCTTCAACCCAACTCCAAAGTTCGTGCATGATAGATTTAGAAGCTATAGAGGTAATATGCATGGCAGCACATGACTTATAAGTAGTCTGGCTGAAATACTTGACCAATGGAATAGAAGACAAAAAATTGTTCTTGTTGCTCCACTGTTTCAAGCCAATTACTGCCTTGGTGGTCCTTATGCAAGTTTATTCAGGTTCCTGTTCCTTCTGCTTTTTGTAAGTGATGGTGCAACTGATGATTGAAAGAATGATTTTAAAGTTCCAACAGGATTTGTTGGAGAATATGGAGAGAGGTTCATATTCAGAATGTTTCATGTCTATTTTTGAAATTAAAGGTTCTTAATATGCAGGGAATATTTAGAACAAATGAGAACTCTTAAGCATTGGATCTCTATCGTGCTTACTGAATGGAACTTTGACAGTGGACTGCTGACATTCATGTTAAGCTGTGATGTCGATAAAATTGACACTTCACTGAGTTGGTAGATCCTTGTGTATTGATTTCTTTCAGTAATTTTTCCTTCCTGCAGGTTTTCTGGAAGTGTAGCAGCCATGAGTGTTGTTGGCCATATTCTGGGCCTTGGTGATAGACACTTGGATAATATCCTTATAGATTTTTCTACTGGGGATATTGTGCATATTGATTACAATGTATGCTTTGACAAGGGGCAGAGATTAAAGATCCCTGAAATTGTTCCGTTTCGCCTTACCCAGACAATTGAAGCAGCGTTAGGGCTAACTGGCATTGAAGGCTCCTTTAGGGCGAATTGTGAAGCTGTTTTGGGTGTTCTGAGGAAGAATAAGGATATAATATTGATGTTATTAGATGTTTTTGTGTGGGATCCACTTGTGGAATGGACACGTGCAAATTTCCATGATGATGCTGCCGTGGTTGGTGAGGAGAGAAGAGGCATGGAGCTTGCTGTAAGCTTAAGCTTATTTGCATCACGCGTCCAAGAAATTCGTGTTCCATTGCAGGTATTCATATAAGATTCACTGCTTCAACTTAGTCAAAACATCAGCATTATGTTTACTGCACTTAAATGATGCTTAGTATTATTATGAAAAGTAGGTGCTTCATTTTGGAGTTAATTGTTATGTGTGTTTGTATCAGATGCAAGTTCCATTTTGCTGCTGTTTTCTTTCTTCTTGTAAATTTTATTTTGTCTTTATGGCATATACTGTGTATGATTGATGATATCCAGCATCAAGAGGTGAACCCCCCCCCCCCCCCCCCCCGTCTTTGATATGAATAAACTTTCTTGTAAAAAAAAGTTATGGATTTTGACAAAGATATTTCAGCTTGGAGGTTTTTAATGCATATCTACTTGAGGAGATTCCAACACATTTGTGCTCTCTTTGTTTAACTGGTGTTAATATTACGCATTCTACTACCTACTCCTTTTTTACATTGATTAAGAAGCTTGTTTTAGCAATCTTTAGCTGGTCCAATTCCAATATTTTAGATAACATTCCCTTTCAATATTTTAGATAACACCATTACATGACTTACTTTTGTTTGATATGTCCAGGAGCATCATGATCTTTTAGTTTCTACCTTACCAGCGATTGAATCAGCCATGGAGGTTTGTTAAATTGCTGATATTGGTCACTCTCATGTTTTTTAGAATTAATTGAACTCATCTGTCTATTCTAAATCATGTGTAGAGATTTGCCAGCATTTTGAACCAGTATGAGACTGTATCAAGTCATTTTTATCATGCTGACCAAGAGCGATTGAACCTTGTCCAATATGAGTCATCTGCTAAATCAGCTGTCGCTGAAGCTTCTTGTAATTCAGAAAAAAGCCATGCCATGTTTGAGATACAGGTTTGTGAATTAAGGCAAGAACAGGCCACAGTAATGGAGAAAGGCCGAGAGGCAGCAGACTGGATTGAGCAGCATGGAAGGATTCTTGATGCTTTAAGAAGTAGTTCAATTCCTGAGATCAATGCCCACGTAAAGCTGACTGGTTCAGAAGAAGCTTTGTCTCTCGCATCTGCCATTATAGCGGCTGGAGTTCCATTAACTGTAGTTCCTGAACCCACACAAATTCAGTGTCGTGACATAGATAGGGAAGTTTCTAAGTTAGTAGCTGAGTTGGATCATGGCCTTTCATCAGCAGTTGCTGCACTCCAAGGGTATTCATTAGTGTTGCAGCGGATCCTCCCATTGAATTATCTTACAACCAGCCCAGTGCATGGTTGGGCGCAAGTTTTACTTTCTTTAAATAATCTCTCATCTGATGCTATATCAGTTGCTCGAAGGCAGGGTGCTGAACTTACCAATAATGGACTCACTGGTAAGTTTGGCCCTGCCAAGAGCAATTATGATGATCTTTGCCTTAGGGTGACAGAGTATGCTACAGATATTGAGAGACTGGAAGAAGAGCTTGCAGGACTTGTGATCTCCATTGGCCCAGAGACTGAGTCAAAAGCCAAGGAACGTCTTTTGTCTGATTTCATGAACTATATGCAGTATTCCGGTCTCAAGAGGGAAGATGAGTCTGCTTCTTCTAAATCAACATCATATGAAGGAACAACCACCACCAAATTTCATTGGGAGGTTGAAGAGAAGAAAGAAAGCTTTATGAAAAATTTGGATGCAGCAGTGATCAATTTGTTTTCTAATGTTAAGCACAGGATACAAAAAAGCCTAGATAATTTTGGAGAAGGAAGAAATACAAATATTAGCTTGCAGTCTGATCTTGGATCTTTTTTCTGTGAGTTTGAAGACCAAATAGAAGACTGTGTACTTGTAACAGATTTTCTTGATGAGCTGAAATACCTTATTGGTCTGGATATCTGTGATGCAAATAGTTCAAACCCCTCTCATGGAAGCTGGACTTCTATGTTCAAGACCAGTATTCTACTTTGTAAAAACCTCGTTGGTAATGTTATTGAAATGGTTATACCCAACGTGATAAATTCTGTTATTTCACTGAATTCTGATGTTATGGATATATTTGGATCCATCTCCCAAATACGGGGATTTGTAGATACAGCTCTTGATCAGCTCATCCAGGTTGAGCTAGAAAAAGTTTCTTTGATTGAACTTGAGTCAAACTACTTTGTGAAGATAGGTCTCATCACTGAACAGCAGTTGGCTCTCGAAGAAGCTGCTGTCAAGGGTAGGGACCATTTATCATGGGAAGAGGCTGAAGAGCTTGCATCTCAAGAAGAAGCTTGCAGAGTACAGCTGGACAACCTCCATCAGACATGGAACCAGAAAGATATGCGAACTTCATCACTTATGAAGAAAGAAGCCAATATTAATAGTGCTTTGGTCGATTCTGAACTTAGGTTACAAGCTCTCATTACTACTCAACCAGAAACTGAACCACATCTCTTGAGAACGAAAGCACTTCTGGCAGCCTTGCTTGAGCCTTTCTCCCAGCTGGAATCTGTTGATCGAGCATTGATGTCATCAGTTGGGCTTGTTTCACATAGCTCAAGTGGAATTCCTTATCTTTTAAACTCAATAAACTCAGGGTGGTCAATATCTGAATATATATGGAAGCTACCTGGTCTACTACATAATCATGCCTTTTTTATTTGGAAGGTTTTAATGATGGATCTTCTACTTGATTCCTGCATACAAGCTATGACTACATCTCTTGATCAAAATTTAGGATTTGATCAACTTGTTGATGTAGTGAAGAGAAAGCTCAGAATCCAATTTCAGGAGCATATTAGCAAATATTTGAAAGATAGAATTGTTCCAATCTTTTTGACAAGATTAGACAGAGAAATTGAGATTCTGAGGCGAAGAACCAGTTCGGCTAAGGATCTTGCACAAGGTACAGATCAAACAGATTTAGCTGCTGTTAGAAGGGTGCAACTCATGCTTGAAGAGTATTGCAGTGCGCATGAAACTTTCACAGCCGCAAGATCAGCAGCCTCTATCATGAAGAGGCAAGTTGATGAACTTAAGGATGCACTTCTCAAGACCTGCTTGGAAATGGCTCAGATGGAATGGATGTACAATATCACCTCAAGCTCCTTGGAAAATACCAGGCTGATTTTTCATAAGTTTTTCTCAAACGATAATTTACTACCTGTTTTATTGAACACCAATAGGGCAAAGTTGCTCGAGAGTATGCGATCTTCATTTTCAACAATAGCTAGGTCACTGGATTGCCTGCAATCTTGTGAGGGAACTTCTGTCACAGCAGAGGGGCAGCTTGAGAGGGCCATGAGCTGGGCTTGTGGGGGTCCAAATTCTAGTTCTGCTGGAAATGTTCAAGCAAGGAATGCAGGAATACCAGCTGAATTTCATGATCATTTGATTAAGCGGCGAAAGTTGTTGCAGGAAGCTTCAAAAAATGCATCAGATATAATGCAAGTCTGCATCTCTGTAATGGAGTTTGAGGCTTCGAGGGACGGAATGTTTAGGCCTACAAGTGAAGTTACTTTATTGAGAAATTGGGCAGATGGTGGAACATGGCAGCAATCTTACCTGAGTGCAATAACAAAATTGGATGCTACCTATCATTCTTATATACGTCAGTTTGAACTCTTTTTACCTTGTTATATTTAGTGCTGCAAGTTAATTCAGGTTTTAGGTTCTCCTCTCGGGATCTCATTGTTTCTTTCCTTTTGCTTCAGGGGCTGAGAAGGAATGGCTGCTTGCACAAAGCAATATGGAAGCAGCTTCTAGTAGTTTAGTCTCTGCGACTAATGAACTATCATTTGCTTCTATAAGAGCCAAGTCTGCATCAGGTGAAATCTCTTTGCAGTGAAGATTATTGTATATTCAACCAACTCTAATGATTTTCCTTGCCTAAAATATCTGAATATTGATCCTGACATTTTTCTATGTTAACTACCTTCTACTCTTGCTACGTTTAGGAATGGAATATCTGAATGTTAATATTTAGTTTTATTTTAGCCGCTTCTACTCTTACATCATTAGAAATGTGCTCTTCATTTCTTTTCTTCCCTCTTTATTCTAAATTGCTGAGGCATGTGCAAAAGTAAAAAGGGTTTTGTTGCAATTCCCAACTTTTGGTGTTCCATTCTTCACTACTTAATTAGAAAACTAAACATGACTACTTATTTCTGTTTGGCCAAATTGGTCTCAGAAATGAAGAGATCTTAGTTTCCTTATGTAATTAACGGGTATTAACTAATATGACTTTTAAAAGTTACATAATTGTAGATTCTTGTCATCTCTTAAACATTTATTTATTAATTCAACGATCAAATGTTGATTCTTGGAGCATTTAATAGTCATTTCCTGTGTCTGATATTGGTGAAGAATATGTGAATCTCTAGGTTTTGAAGCTCTTTATGGGATATTAGTTGTTTTAATGTGTCAGTTCTGCTACATTAAATGCCACATCTTTGCAGGTGATCTGCAGAACACTCTTCTTGCAATGAGGGATTCTGCCTTTGATGCTAGTGTGTCACTATCTTCATATGTGGGCATTGTTGGAGGCCATAGTGCTTTGACTTCTGAATGTGGCTCCATGCTCGAAGAGGTGAGTGTGCCTACATAATACTTGCATCAGGTTAAAATATTGATAATGATTGATTGACTACTGTAATTGTCAGGGTGAGATTTTTAGCTAACCTCTCCATGCACTGTAGGTCTTGGCTATAACTGAAGGTCTGCAGGATGTCCACAGTTTGGGAAGAGAGGCTGCTGCTTTACACTCTTCCCTTATGAAGGACCTTTCAAAGGTTAACTATTGTTACTCAACATTTATGTTTATTTGGTTGCTTTTTTTCCTCCTGACCTAGGATAGGCAAATGAATGAAAGTGCCATGTTTAACTATACATGTTATGGAACTTGAATAGGCTAATGGAGTGCTTATTCCGCTTGAGTCTCTACTGTCGAAGGATGTTGCAGCTATGACTGATGCTATGGATAGGGAAAAGGAGACAAAACTTGAGATAGCCCCCATTCATGGACAAGCAATATTTCAGTCTTATCATAATAGAGTCAGAGAGACATTACGAGTGTTCAAGCCTTTGGTACCATCTCTTACGTTGTCTGTCAAGGGGCTTTACTCCGTGTTGACCAGGTTGGCAAGGGCTGCCAGTCTTCATGCTGGCAATCTTCATAAGGTAATGAAATGGACATTTTCTATTATGTACCTGATTTGGTATCTACTATGTGGTGATTCTCGGTTGTTTGTTTTGTATTTTTCAGGCTCTTGAGGGAGTAGGAGAAAGTCTACAAGTAATTTCAGAGGATATTGATCCGCTAAGGGCAGAAGATGCTGATCCTGGTTCTGAGTACAGTACCCAGGAGAGTGAGATCCTCATGAGATCTGATGGGGAAAATGATGGGGTTTCTGTTGGTATGAACGAACTTGCTTTCCCAGATGGTGGGTGGATATCCCCTCCAACAAGCATCAGTAGTGGCAGTGCAGAATCAGGTGCTACATCTGCTGAGGCAAGTATTGCGGACCACTTCAGTGGTCTTGATGTTACTGAACCAGTTTCAGGGAGTTCTGGTAGCCAAGAAAAAGGAGACCTTTCCTATTGCTCTCAGTCAGGTGTGAAAGAAGTACACGAAATTCCTCCAGGGGAAACAGATTCTGAAAATAAACAGGTTTTTGAAAGCTTTGATTTCCACCATTATGTTACGATTTAACTGTTTTCCAGTTGTGCTTTGCAGTGCCTCAAAACATTTCTATCTTTTCAGGAAAGCTCTGACATGCATTTGACGCACAAAGATGAAAAGTATGTATTAAACCACGACAAGACTGAGGAAGAATTGCTGAAAACCTCCACCACTCGTGTAGAGACTGTCGGTCAACCACAAATTGGTAAATACATTTCTTTGCTTCCGGGCTCCTGCGGTTAATTGCCTAAGAAACAATGGCAAAGTAGTTAAGTTGTCTTGTATTTATTATGCATGCACACACTTGGACATTTAAATTAGATCCATCAATTTCAGTCTAGAGGAAGAAGAAAGAGAAATGATCGCTAACCTCCACCACCCAACCCCTCTCTCACTCCAAAAAGTTTTGTAGATGCTATGAATATTTGCAATCTCTGTTCAGAAAAAGAGAGCATATTTTGTCAGCAGGCTAAAAAAATTTCTTTGGCTTTAAAATCCACTAAAATGTAAGTTTCACACTGCAGGGAAAAACGCTTATGCCATGTCACTCTTAAGGCGGGTTGAGATGAAACTTGATGGCCGAGATATTACTGATAACAGGTATCTGCTTCCTCTGTATGCATCTTACCATGATCTATGTAGGTGAATTTTGTGTTGACATGTTATGCTCCATGGATGTATCTCAGGGAGATTAGCATTCCAGAGCAAGTAGATTTTCTCCTCAGGCAAGCCACAAATATAGATAACCTTTGTAATATGTACGAAGGTTGGACACCATGGATTTGATCTCCGGAGAACCATGTCATGTGCCCACAAGTTTGCTCTTGGACTACTCCAAGATATATGCCTCCATCAATGGAACAAACTGTTCGAGAATCATTCATAAGCCATGGGATATGTTCCTACTTGGGAGATACTACTGTTGTCGATGAAGGATACTACAAACAGATATAGTAAGGGCTCCCGAAGAAAGAAATTCAGCTCATTTTTGGTGGGAGATGCTGAGAAGTTCTCCAGAAGGTGTTTCTTGGGACCCCCTTTGCTCGTCAAGATCTGTCTATACCTTGCGAAGGTGATGAAACTGTCTCGATGGAGACAGGTTGGATGCCTGCTGTCCGATTCTATTTTGCATGCTTCGATACACAAGTGTCAACCCTGCTGGTATTCTGGTGATGAAATACAGGGCTCAAGTTGTGATGCAGTTTGTGAATGTTCTGCTGCCAGGTTGATCGTGATACTCAGCTATGAGTAACTATTTGATGATACTCCAATTTGAGATAGTTGGTTCCATTTGGTCATTTTCTGTTAAAGGGAAATAAAAAAAAAGGAAACAAATTATTTATTCTGCACAATATGGTCATATTGTTGGGGACACGACCATACTATGATTTTTTTATATGGTTCGGTATTTTTCATTCTGAAGATTTACTTTGTAGTTGGATGGTGTTATGAATTGTAAATAGCAAATGTATAATCTAAAGAGAGGATTTCAGAAATTGGATAAAATTTAGGGACCATTTTGTATATTAAACGAAGCTTAAGGGGTTGGTTAATATTATTTAATTAAAATCTTGAAAAATAAAAAATGGAGGTGCGGGGAATCGAACCCCGTGCCTCTCGCATGCGAAGCGAGCGCTCTACCATATGAGCTACACCCCCTTGACATTTTTCTTCTTATTATTTAATTTATATCCTATTATTTATCTTTTATTTTTCACAAATTCTCCTACTTCTGCATTAAAGAAAAATCAAATAATATTTCCGATGCCTGAACCAGAATGGTTTGTGGAAAGAAATAAATGATTTCCAAAATTATAATCATGGAGATGGCCTCTCCATTTGATATTAAGTATACCACGTCCTTGAATGTGAGCCACTCAAGTATAAAAGCTTACAAAAAATCTTGAATCCAGTTTCCTCGCATATCCTTTGAACATATATCCTTGTCCTATGATCTCTGGGGTATCATGTCGTCACCAAAGGCTATTTTTATAACAGAGATGAAGCATCTCCAATCATGTACACACTTTATTCATAGTCATACTATTATACATTTGTCCTGGCAATGTAGACATGTTTACATTGTTGATCATAGGATCTCAAAACAGAATCCACCATGTCCTCACATTGATCACCAACAAACTACTACTGCTACCACATTGACCTTAGTTATATATATACACCCAAAAAAAAAACCATTATAAACAATCATGTCCCAAATCCAAAATCATCTACTAGGCACTCTTCTAGATACATATAAACATCAAACTCCATAGAATGGTATCAATCAGTTTCATGCTCGGGTGGAGGGGAGTACCAGGCAGGATGTCTTCCTCTGGCTCGAAGCAATCTTGTGAAGGGCGAATCTGGCATTTTACCTTTCTCTTCCTCCTCGAGCTCCTCTGATGTTTTTGGCAGTCCATCAGGAATTGGGCAGGGATTTCCTCCTCTTTTGTTCTCAATGTTTATGGACTTGTGTGAATCGTTGCTCTCCTTTTTAGCTTTGTGGATCGCTGAAACTCCATGCACGCAACTGATGAGTGATTTTACTCCACCAGCTTCGATTATCAGCCTTTCCACCTCTTCCTTCGGACCCTCTTTCTGATTCAGGTTATAATGCATTAACATGATTGAAGTCAAATAATAGCTAGGAAATTTGCATCTCTTCATTCTCTGGAAACAGGGAAGTAAGTGTAACACTACTCATACAACTCCCACTACTATCTTAGTCTTTCATCTCAGATTTAATTTTCTTCCCTAATTCTTTTCTCACAAGTTCAACCAACATATTATACTTCTCCACTGCAGTTTTTACGAGTACATCTGACTTTTTAATGCATCAAACAAAGCAGAACCTTTTAATATAAAATTGAAAGTTCCTTTAAATATGAAAAAGGATCAAGATTGATAGAACTTACTTCGAGCTCTTTGAGTTCAAAATAGGCCTCCCAACAGCTATAAGATTCGTCTCCTTCAAGTGTCAAACAATAATCTGAACAACATATATCAGAAAACACAGGTATAAATGTCAAGAATCTGATTTCAACCAAATCAAGATCAATCAACAACGGTTTACTTCATTTAAACAAGCACTATCCTGGTCATAAATCTCAGGAAAGGATCCAAGAATTTGTACAGAAAGTTACAACTTTGGAAACAAGAAAAGAAACTTGCCGGCAATTTGATTTTCAGATTTCTGAATCAAAGGGGGTTCTTTAGCAGCCCTATCAATCCTGTTTCTGCTAAAAGGCTCCAGTTTAGGTATAAACGCATCGTTTCTTGAAACAGAGCAACAAACGGTTGAAACCGAAGAACCATTTCTTGATGCAACTGGTTTTGAATAGTGAGCAAAACCATTTGATTCGACAACAAAACTGCTTAATGAGCAATTCAAAGGCACTGTTTGGATCATCTTTTTTGTATCAAAAAGCTTTCTCTATCAAGATTCACAGAAGTTTCATTGATAACGTGAGTGTGCCTGTGCGTGTTTTTAAAGAGGGTTTATGAATTTTGATCATTTGCTTCTTCAAGAAACGAAGTATTGGATAAGGATGAGATATGTTTAATGGATTTTATATGATACTCTATTTTATTACGGTGGGGACGTGCAGTGATGTTGAGAAATGTGACAAGCAAATCGTGATCGTTGATTGAAGGCTCTTCAGTGCGGGTGATGTAGTAGTAACTAATAAATTCGTTGTTTTGATGGAGCTTCGCGTAGTGTATAAGAAAGAAGAATATATGTGGGGTCTAAGCTTTTATTATTTTCTTAATATAATTATATTTTAAATCTATAAATTTACGGTATGAAAATGTATGATCCAAAAATTAAAGCCAAGATTCCTAGAGTAGTTCTTGTGTGAGATCGTCTCACGAATTTTTTTTTGTGAGATGTGTCAACTCATAAACCACACATATCAATTCACATATCCAGGATTTTAAGGATCCGTCTCACAAAAATTATCCGTGAGACCGTCTCACATGAGTTTTTGTGAGATTCCTATTCCTTTTTTTGTCTTGAAGAAATTAAAGCCAAGATTCATCATCATCTACCACTCACTTTTCTACTACTACTTATTTTTCCTCTTTCACTTTTATTAGTTGAGTTGTAAAGCAATCTACATAGTAAAACCCATTCAATGATTATATATTCCATGTTTGAAATTTAACACCAAAATTGATTCTCCTTCTCCACTCTCACTTGTCTCTTTCATCTTATTATTATCAAACTATAATCTTCTTTCCATAGGGATGATTTATTCTTCAATTTTCTTTTTTCCTTGGTAAGAATAGGAATGATAAAGGTCAAGCATATTTCAATTAATATCAACATGCAATCATGAATTATAATTGAATTTATCTTGACTTTCCGAGTTTTAACTCAAATTTCGAAATTGATCAAACTCAAATTATAAATAGTCCTCTTTTTACAGTCTTGTCATCCTACCCATCATAGACATATTAATATGTGTCCACATTTAATGTGTCAAAAATCTAACATATCAATTTATTTCGAGTTCCATTTAATGTGGAGATAAAATTAAGAGTTTTCATTTTACAATTTCCCACTCTTTTATACCCTAATTACGAGTAGATTTGAAGGCCCAATTATTCAAAGTGTTCATCATCTGCTAGTGCTGGACCAGTTGAATATTCACATGTTTATTTGTGTGTATGGAAAGTTCTAAGTTTTTATTTATTTCCTTTTATCACTCAATTTTAAATCCACACGTGTTTATTTATCAGTATGGAAGGTCTGTATTTATTTATTTTTTCCTTTTTTAACTCAATTTTAAATCCACACATGTTTATTTGTTGTGGGTAATATCTAAGTTGTCATTATGTAAAGATCTGATTTTGTTGATTCACTAATAGATCCTAATAATAATAATAATAACTAAATCACGAATATTCATGATATATAATCTATTATTGAATGTTTATATATTGATATATAATGTAGAATGCATGTGTACGTGGAATTTCTGTTGTGAAAGATATAACACTTAAAATATAATCTCATAATTTACAGTCATTCGAAAAAAAAAATAAAGATAAGACTGCAATGAATGCAGATAATTCCAACTAAATAAGTACTAAAGAGATCTAATCTTCAATTTTACTTATGTTTCTTTTTACGCAAAAACTTGCATAAAACGATCTTATGGATGATTTTCGTGAGACACATCATTTTTACTTATTATATGGGTTATAGGGTTTCGACATTTCACATAAGACTTACTCTTCTATTTAATAACTATATTCTAGACTCAATTTTGTGTGTCCCATAATTTTTCTTGCCTTATAAATTCATGATGAATGCAAAACTTTTGTGTTATATGCTATTAAAAGAAACAAAAGGAAAGGCAAAATTGAGGAGAATGAATTGAACATTGATGACATTCAAACTAAACATGAATTAATTACCAACTAAATGTTTAGTATGAAAAGGAACAATATAAGAAAGTAAAACTTAATATTAAAATTGATTGAATGGGTGCAATTTGGCAGACAAATTGCATGAACCATAGTTAATTTGTGGCAAAAATCAAAAAGTTTCCAAAATTATAATCATAGTCTTTGGAGGTGACCTCTACATTTTGATATAATAATGTAGGATATTAAGTATAACACGTAGTTGAATGTGAGCCACTCAACTATTAAAAAAAAAAAAGCATGCAAAAATCTTCAATCGAATTTCATTTCGCAAAAACTCATGTGAGACGGTCTCACGGATAGTTTCTGTGAGACGGATTCTTATTACCCAATAATTGAACTCATATCCACAAATTTTCATATGAATTGTTAAGTGTGGGTTATAGGTTGATCCGTCTCACGAAAAAAAATCCGTCAGACGATCTCACATAAGACCTACTCATTTCATTTAGCACCATCGCCTTAATTTGACGTTTTCAAGAAAATATCTACAAGCCCTTTTTCTTTTCTTCTTCCCTTTTTCTTATCATCAAATGGGACAAAAACTTGGCCATCCATTTGGGCCAATTGAAGTGTTTATATGAAGGAATGAATTGCAATAATGCTTAGAAATGGTCCCTTGTACAATTTTACAAAATCCAAATTACTGCACATGTTGTGAACCAAGTTCAGTGTTTTAGCATTGTTTTATTGACCCTACATTCTTGGAAAAAAGGATCCTGAATCAATTTCATGGAATATCCTATGAACTCATGTCACCAAACACACTGATATTTTTATGGAAAACCACACAATAATTCCATTGTCTTAACTACCACAACTCCTCCTATATATAGCAGAGTTGAAGCATCTCCACCTTCATAAGTGTGTGTGAAAATATTCCATCAAGAATTGAAAAAATGGGAGCTGTTGGTGATGTTTGCATGGGAGAATTAACAAAGCTAAGAGCAAAGGTCAAAGTAAGAAATCCATTCTTGTTGAAATCCAGGAAAAGGGTTGCTGCTGAGGAAGTAGAAGATGGCCAAGAACTGAAAGTCGTATCTTCTTCTTCTTCTTCTTCTTCATCAGCAATGGACAGAACCGACGAGGCTATGCACGAAACGACCGTTCTATTGCTGCTTGACCGGTTTGCCCCCTGTTGAGTTCAAGAAACTGGCAAATAGGAATGGAGGATTAGTATGTATCTATAAGTGAAAGTATATATTATATCAGTGTGTATCTCTGTATAAGAATGTATGTACTATTGAAGCTTCCTTCAAGTTCATAGCATTAAAGCTACACAGAACAAATCCAAGAGATTTGATTGAATGAAAGAATTTTATGGTTCTTGCACCTTTATTACAACAACTTCGTGTCAAAACATTTTTGCCAGGGCCTAACATGATTTCGTGGCATTATTTGACAGAACTTATACATATATATACATCTGATCTATCACGATTCATCTGATCTATCACGATTCACAATATTAGGGAACTCTGTATTTAACAACTGCTCTCCGAGTTGGAGTTATAAACAGAAGTACTAGGCTCCATGCTCTCAGTGGACAATTCATCTACATTCACGGTATGGCTCTCATCAGCCCACTTGAGAATCTCCTTACCATATCTAAGAGCTTTATCAACGGTATCTGCCTCCAATCCCGTGGCCCGTGATACAAACAGCTTTCGTTCATCAGTCAGGGAGCGGAATAGCCTTTTGAACTGCACTCCCACATAATGGAAAGCACGTTGTGCCAAAGACGGATTGTTGTTGCTATTGGGGTTGTGTGGGTAAACGCTGAGAACAGGATTAAAGTCTTGGAACCACTCACATTGTGAGAGAGGAACTTGTTCAATCATTTCCTCAAGAAGATCAAACTTATTGAGAACAAGAAGGAAGTGTTTCTCTGCCAGTGTTGGATGAGTGACAACCCTTTCAAAGAGTTTCTTTGTTTCCATCATCTTGTTTCTGTGTTTCCCATTTCGGTCTTCGTAATATTCAGCATAATCTGTGAGGGATACACAATAGAGGACAAGGTCAACATCTTCAAACATTTCAAGCCACTTGCAATTTTCTCCGAGGCTGCTTGAATGAACTCTAGTAAGCTGGTAGCTGCATGATCCATACGGTAAACAGAATTAGTATTGTTATTTACGAACTAATCTTGAGATCACATGAGGTCCACTCACCTTACTGGTGGTTCATTCTGATCTAAGGATTCCATGAATCCATCCTGAGATGACTTTGGAAGAGAAAATTCCATTGATGCAACTCCATTGGAAGAAGTTACACCCTCTGAATATAGGATATCCATTTCAGATGGCTCATATTCATTTCTTGAGATTTCAACAGCCTTTCAAAACATAAAGAAGCTTATAAGTGTTGAATGAGTACAACTAATACCTCATCAGGAAAGATTTATATGAATAGAAGAACTAGTAATGCAGAAAGAAAGACACAACTAACCCGATCCAGAAAATAATTAGCAACTCTAGGGAGCATAGGCAGTTCGTTTCTTCGTTTATAAATGGCTTGAAAAGCTTTATCCTTCCACAGTTCCTCAACCAAAGGTGAATACTCTCTAGTAGCAGCTGGGAATATAGCCTCCAAGTTGCCTGACATCATTATTTGGAGTAGCCAACTGGAGAAATTTTCTAGCCTTGGACTGAACGACAAAGGATCCGTCTCATCGACCTGACCAGAATTTCCTACCACCACAAAATGGCTTTTAGAACTTCGGATTACAACAAATTTTGGTAGCAATTTAATAAAACCAAATTGAAAATGGAAACATTGATTCTATGTATATACTTGAGACAATTTGTGATTACTTTGTTGAACAGGGTAGTGTTGCATATTTCTGCACCTATTATTACTTACAATCAATATGTATTCAACATGTTTTTGGAGTGTGAAAATATGCTGAAGGATAGCCAGGCCATTAATACATGGTTCACAGCTATTAAGATTTCTACATATCTATTGATCTGATAGTTTTTCTAAATCTCTGTAATAATAACATTAGGCCTATCAAGAAAAAGGCTCGTATTTAGAACACAAACCAATGCACGAAGTTTATCATTTTCTTGTTCTAGGCGAATAAAAATGCACATCCAAACATGAAATATTCTTATTATTTGATCAGAAACCACATAATGTCATTTTTTATTCTCTCCAATGAATGAACTACAATAAGAATCGGAAGCAGTAAACAAACTAAAGCTAATTGCTAATTATAATAAGCATGAGGAGGAATTAGTAGCAAGGATGTGTAACAGACTTTGTGCTTGATAACTTCATGTAAGGGAAAATAAGTTTGGGTTTTAAAAGTAGTGAAAGTTTCCAATGAAAGTTCAATGCTTGTATTGCAAAGTTTGAGAACATATCCAAAAACTAAAAGATAGCAAAAGATGATATAACTATATGTTTACCTGAAGGACCAGGCTCATCAGCAGGTTTTTTTCTCCTAATTTTCATCACATGATCTTCTTTAAAACGCTCACGGCCCTCAAGCAGAATACCAATGTATTTGTATATATTTCTCTGGATCACGATTTTGATGTTTTGCTTCTCATCTTCTGAAAAAGGGACATTATACAGAATTTTGGCCTGGATCCACCAAAGAGTTAAACAGATTCAGTGATCATGTTAAATTATTATCATAATCTGATTTGGACATAATTACATAGGCTTCAGATTGAAAAGAAGAAGCTACAGTTCAAGCAACCATGACACACCTGTTTGAAAATTGTACTTGTTCCAGATTGGTCACCCCCTACTAGGAGAAGTTTATACATCATGCTCTTTTCTAGGTTTCTCAGGTTAGGATTCTCAACTTCTTCACCACCAGAATTTGTAGTGTTTGAAGGAAACGGCAAAGAAAGAGCAACACAAACCAGCCTCACTCGTTTCTGAAGAATTATAAGTTTTCACTTTTCAGCATAACTAATGACCAAAAGATGCATCAAATGGACGGTAATAAAAACAACAATGGAGATATGATAATCAACTATTTAGCTTACCTTTTCCCATAATTTTCCCATGACATAATTCATGCCT
Source organism: Scutellaria baicalensis (assembly GCA_005771605.1). Taxonomy (NCBI): domain Eukaryota; kingdom Viridiplantae; phylum Streptophyta; class Magnoliopsida; order Lamiales; family Lamiaceae; genus Scutellaria; species Scutellaria baicalensis. The sequence continues at coordinate 30,386,854 of CM016726.1, forward strand.
TCAAGCTGGTAGGATCCATCTGCATTAACCCAAAAGTGAGGATTTCCTTCACAGTGGATTCCAGCGGCCTGCAAACATTTCATAAATTTCTCACTTTTTGTACTAGAATATGGTAATTTATCGACAAATATTATAAGTGAAACGAACCCATAGCATCAACATCTCAGGTTTGGTGATCTCCCGACCATTTATCACAACATTAGTATCTCCATTGCTAGCATCTGCCCGAATCTGATAACCAACTGCCAGTAGGGGACTGATAACCTGACATGGCTTTTCTCCTTCCTGTTTGATTGAACAAACACTGTTATTTACTCAGAAAGGATCAAGGATTTTAAAAAAACTGAAAGCCAATGAGAGAGAGCTCTCACCTTTCCCCAGTATCCAGAAACCTTATCATACCAGTAATTTCCAGGTTTAAGTTTCTTGGGAGGATTTTTGCAGCTTTGCAGCATCACCAACTCTTCAATGGAGAGGGGCTTATCATTTACACAGATAGCATCAGGTGGCAGCTGATTAACTTCACATGACAACTCAGCACTCATCATTTGCTTAATTTGAGGATCTGTTAACAGTTTCTTGAGCATTCTTGAACATTTCCCTAGTGATCCTCTCTTTGACTCATCGATCGGATAACCAATGCAAGTAATACATTTCCTCCCTTCAGGCATAGACCCCATTGCTCTAAGCACACACTTGCTGCAATACTTAGAGTTGCATACAATGCAAACTTCCCTCTCTGCAAACCTGTTGCATTTGCCACACCTATGGCACAACCCTTTCTTCCCATCATCCAAAACCACTGGCCTCCTCTCTGGCAACATGGACTTGGGCTCCTCATGATCACTCTCATTGGATGTCAAATCACTCGATGGAAGATCACGGAAGGTCACCACAGGGGTTCTATTGGCTTGGCCTGAAACTTCGACTACACATTCTTCACCTTCCTCCTCTTCAATTGAATTGGAGGTTGATACATTTTCCTTGCAATCTTCATCCAACTCCTCAATATCTGAGCTTCCTGATAACTTATTCGAATCATCACGGTCATCAGAAAATCCCATGGTACCGGAACTACTGCCACAACTTCCATCAAACACTTGGGGATCACCACCACTTCCCTCAGCTACTTCTGGTGAACCTTCCCTTTGAGGACATTTCTCTGGTTTTCTTGAATAAATCCTCTTTTTAACTATCGGTTGAATAACTGGTATGGCCAAATTACCCAACATCTCAGCCCTAGCAGCCACCGCCGCCGTCGGAATCCGGCGAACATCCACCGGGGCCAACTGGGGAATATCGTAACTAACTGGAGGACCACTATATTCCATGGCAAAGGAGTACTCCACACTGTAATCATCATCGTGATCCTCGCTTTTAGATGATGATGAACCAGGCAAAATTCTCCTCAGAACACTAGCCATATCAACTAATTAATCAGCCCCGATTCTTGAAAATTAGGTGCAGACAGAGCTAGTTTCTTGGATTTTAAGCTTCAAACCCAAGACAGGTGAAGCATCTGATGAAGCCCCTGTATGTATTTCAACATGCATATGCGTGAACAACTTGAAAAAATGCAAAGTTCACCTCAAAATCTGTCTGAACAATTAGTCCAGGGGAAAAAACTGAAACCTAGGCTAGGACTAAGAATTCTTGAGAGAAGACTTGGAAAGCTCTAAAGCGAAGACCATTCTTGATCAAACTTTCAAAGACCCATTTTCTTGATCAACGCGTTTGCAAGATATTTGACTTCAACTTTGGTGGGAAAGTCATGAGAAATGGGCTTTGAGCTACTACTCATTTTATTTACGAGAAATGTGTCAAATTACATAAAAATATTTAAGGAAATAATTTTTTTAATATTTAACGTTTCGATGTCTATTTTTTTATTACAAAAGATAATAAAGTGATCTTTTTTACACTATTTTGACTCGATCATGGAGAAATGATTGATTAATAATTAAGTAATGATATATTCTATTTATTTATATTATTATTTAACAATTGATTTATCCAACAAATCATATAAATTGCTAAAATGTAATTAAATTGATAAATAAGGCTCGATTAATAGAGGAAAAATGAGGATCGTTTAATTGAATGATTTTAGGTATATTGAATTGAAACTATTTGAAATTAAACGAGTCATTGTAAATAATTAAACGAATTTGCAAATATTAATCGAGCCACTAATTTCCTCTATTAATTGAGTCACTGTGTATTTGACATAGTGACTCGAGTAATCATGTAAAAAACACAATTTGTTTGGTTACTCGAACCACTATGTCAAATACATACATAGTGGTTTGAGTAACCATATAAAAAACCAAATTTGTTTGGTTACTCGAGCCACTATGTCAAATTGAAAGTGGTTCGAGTAACCATGTAAAAATAGTGGTTCGATTAACCAAATAAATTTGGTTTAAAATTTACATAGTTACTCGAGCCACTATTTTTACATGGTTACTCGAACCACTATGTCAAATACATAGTGGTTCGAGTAACCAAACAAATTGTGTTTTTTACATGGTTACTCGAGCCACTATGTCAAATACACAGTGGCTCGATTAATAGAGGAAATTAGTGGCTCGATTAATATTTGTAAATTCGTTTAATTATTTACAATGGCTTGTTTAATTTCAAATAATTTCAATTCAATATACATAAATAGAATATATATTATTTCATATTTATATTTAGATGCTCCATGAAACCTTTTATATGATTTGTGTGGTAAATTTCATTATACAAAAATAAGCCCGGATTCTAATACGAACCTATCATAATATTCACGACTATTATAGTAGTAAAGGATGACAATCAAATAATTATATGTACTATTAATCAATATAAGTTAAAAAAAATTATCTAGTGAGTGTTAAATAATGACTTCATATATCACACATAAGCTTTATGTTGAGGTTTCTTTGTATCACTTAATATAACCAAGGTGTTTTTCTTGTTTCACTGGAATGTTGAAGTATGATTTATTACATATTTTAGTGTATTGCTTAGTATGTTAAAATACAATTGATTAAACTATAAAAGATCACCAACTTTTTTAAAATCAGTTAATATATATTACAGTGCTATCAGTTTTATGTTAGTGTGTGAATTAATATGTAGAGGTTGAGAAACGATGATGTTTATGTTAAAGAGTGTCACATTTTGAAGGAAGGAAACTTTTTTTTTATAATGAAGAGAGGGATCTCATAAATACAAGGAATTTCTCTCTCATAAATAAAAGTGGCATAAAATTGTAGGAGAAAGTACAAATATATGGTTGTCCATTTCAGGATTGTGGTACTTCAATTAATGTCTATAGCATGGATTTGTAGAGTCCTTTTCTTATATGACTAGCTTTAATGTCCTTTCTTATATGAGCTTTATGTATATTCAAAGTGATAAATAAAAACCTTTCATTTTCTTGGACTACATCTCTAATACCAATGAAATGGTGGTGGTGATGATGATCTATGGAAGATTTTACAGGAGACTAAATCTTCATTTATATACTTAACATTCAACTTCAGATATGCTGTTAGTTTAGTATTCAAGAAAGTATGTATCACATTTTCTTTTTCTTTGAAGCTAAGTATCCAAATGTGCTAAAAACAAAATAATTTAAACGAAAAGATAGATATAGTGGTAGTAGTATGTATGTATTTGCCTACACTTGTATACTAGATCAAGCAATAAATAAATAAAGGAAGATACAAAGTAAATTCACACCAAAAAGAAAAACTCATTTTGGATCTATACAATATTACAAAGTAAGCATCATATACTAATGATATAGTATTAACCTTTTTTCCAAAATTTACACTTCTCTAATACTTAATCGTTAAGTCCAGTAAAAAATCGGAACGTCCCACGCTTTTCACATTGGTCGGTCTGCCAGCCTTAAAATGCGGCCGCCCACTCATTGATGATTGCCGCCACCTCACACGGAGGCGCGTGGAATCCACGCCTTACTCCTCTTCCTCTTCCTTTTCCTTGAGGAAAATGGCATTCTCAGAAACCCTCCAAACCTTAATACTGTTGTCCAAGCACCCACTGTACACAATCAGCCGCTCCTCATCGCTCTCCTCCTCCACCACCGCCGTGTCTCTCTCCACCGCCAGGCACTTCACCGGCCCGCCATGCCCCGTCAGCACAGACACGCACGAGTGGAGTCCGCCACCGTCTCTCCGCCACACGCATATACTCTTATCCGCAGATCCACTCAGCACCAAATTCCCGCCGACCGCCAGACACAGCACGGCGAGCTTGTGGCCTCTCAAAACGCCGCCGTAAGACATGAAATGTTTCTCGCGTTCCCAGAAGCTGACCAGCCCGTCGGAGGTCCCCGCGTAGAGCGCCCCCGCCGAGTGGCTCACCGCCAGCGACGTCAGCGCGTGGTCCTGCTTCAACATCGTCTCCACCAGCACGTGCTGCGTCGACCTCCCCACCAGCTCCCGCCTCCACGCCTTCACCGTCCCGTCGGCTGAGCCGGTGAATACCAGGCCGTCGATGCCGACGACCACCGAATTCACGGCGTCGTCGTGCGCCTGAATGGATTCCAGGCATTTCGAATCTGAAATTCTCCACACTTTCAAGGTTTTATCCCACGAACCCGAATACAGCAAACCTTGATTTTCATCGACGCTCATACACGAAACGGCGTCGTAGTGTTTCACCCATGGAACGTTCCGGTGTCTCCTCACTTCAACGTAGTTTTTAGGGTTGATGGATTTCACCAACAAATCCCGGGTGGTCGGCAAGTTCCCGATCCGATTGTACTTGTTGCGCCTGTAATCCGAATACTTCCAAACCCGGATTTTCCCATCTTGATGACCCGTGAAGACCTTGTTCTCGAACACAACAATGGCTTTCACGAAACCGCTGCTGGATTTGAACCCGGAGAAATCCTTCAGATTCTTCCACACTCTTACATTCTTGCTGTCGGAGCCGGTGTAGAGCAGCCCACCGGAGACCACGAGCGAGCACACGTGGCCTTCTTCCCTGTAAAGCGACCCAATAAGGCCATTCATATTCGTCTGCCGTTCATCGTCGTCGTCATCGTTGGCCGGCAATGACGAGGCGACGAGCTGGTGAATCCATGGAGATTTCGCGTACGGCGAGGGCTGGCTCCATGGAGACATGAGATTATAGGGAGAGGAAGTGGTGCTGCTTGGATTTGAATAGTACACGGTGGCAGTGTTGTAGGCGGCGCCGGAGCTATTTACTGGCGAGGCATCACTATTGCGACGCGATGAATAGCGATGGCAGGTGAAATCCTCGTACTCCTCGTCATGAGTAGAGGATGGCTCGGAAGAGAGAAGGGCGGCCAGCTTCTGACGCCGGAGACTGGTTTTATCCGGCGAGGTCGAAGCTCCGGTGGTTCTGACAATCGTCATCGCTTTGGTGATTGTAAATGAAATATCTGTGATGGGTGTGAATTTTTTTTTTTTTTTGATGAAATTATATTCTGAAGAAATGAGGGGAGGGGGGTGGGGTATATATAGTGTAGGGGGTTGTGGATGTAAGAGGGACACGTGGACGGATGAGACGTGTTAGCTTCTTTGGCTCAACTGCCAAATTAATCAGATTTCATTGCAATTTTTTTTAAATTGTTTAAATTGTACTACGGTTTAAATTGTATTTAGAAAAAATACTCTTAAAAATAGCAATAATTATTTTAGGTGGTTAACGGGATTTTTTATTACAGTGGGATATGCTTTAAATATTAAAAAATCATTAATTTATTGGAATGAAATCCAAATGATGATGATAATGAATCTTGAAAAATAAAAAGAAAAAGAAAAAAAATGTAGAAGAAGACGTGGAAGGAGATAAGGAGGCATGTATGAAAAAGCCTAGTTTTGGGAATTCTTGCTGACCCAGAAACTATACTTTCATTTCCGCATATGTTTTATAAACTGCGATTAAAGGGGGATGACTAGCCTCACTTTTGACTCTCTTTACCTTTTTTATATTTTCATCTCTAATTTATTTCCAATTTGGAAACATTAATTTTTTTTTATTTAAAAGGTAAAATTTAAATATTAGTGTCTCTACCAAGGGGGCAACAGTTGATCGTATATAGTATAATTGGGATTTTTATATATTTCTCACTCATATCGCTGATCTCAATGTGTTTCTTTCAAATTAGTCTAATTCAATAAAATTATTTAATACCAACTATTTAGAAATCGAGTTAATATAATAATTATCTATTTAGCTATATGTATTCTATATTTCTATCTGTCAAGAGTTCAACAAAAGTTCACTGTTCAATTTGAGGACAAAATGAATTGAATACACGTATATCAGATTATTTTAACTCTACTTTAAAAATAAGCTTCATCCAAATTTGACTAGATTAACAATGAAAAAAGATGAGCTCATTTGCTTTATTCAATAAAAATTTAAATAAAGTTAAATAATAAATTACTTGATTTGATTGTAGCTTATTAGTGTACATGCAAGAGATCTATTGATGAGTATTCAGGAACCGATCTAGAATTTGTTTCATGGGGCAAAATTATATGTTAAATAAATTTTTATAATCCAATCGGACGAATCTTTATAAATCATTGATAATAATGAAAAATATCGGGAAAAATTTACATTTAAAATTAATATTTTGAAAGTCCAGAGGGATCCGTCCCGCACCCATCCTATATTCGTCCCTGGTTTTATTGTTATAGACAATTGATTATGTAATAAAAAAATGAGTATTCTCCAAAATTAGAGTAGGTATTGTGTGAGACCGTCTCACTAATCTTTTTTCGTGAGACGGATCAACCCATAACCCACACTTAACAATTCATATGAAAATTTGTGGATATGAGTTCAATTCATGGGTAATAGATCCGTCTCACGGAAACTATCCGTGAGACCGTCTCAAATGAGTTTTTATGCCAAAATTATTATTGGTTTTCGGGTATTTTCAAAATCTACCAAATTATAATCCTCTGTATATCATGTTTCAATCGGTACCAGTTACGATCCCATGCACAATTGAAATAGGCTTTTATATTGAAGAAATGAACTTGTGGTCAAGGATGAAAATTTCGATTTTGGTGGAGTATTGGTATCTTAATTTCATGGGGACCAAAATCGATATTTTAGTGACATTTTGATTAAAAAAATCTCATTTCTTTACTATAATGTGAAAATATGAAAATATCGAAGATATATCGTTGAATCAAAGTTTTTTGTTAGTCACGTGAAAAAATGGAAACAACAAGAGAATATCATGGATATATTAGGACATTTTCATGCATGCTTCTAGTACATTCATACCGTACAGCGTTTACAATAATTGGGCGACAATTGTAGCAGAAGATAAAATGGTCGCAATCTGAAACCAAAAGAAATGAGAAATTTCAAAGTTAGGTAAAAATATTTAACAACCAACCCAAAATAGAAACTTGGAAAAAAGAGACGTTTAATTTGTGCACACAAGTTACAAACCATAAATGGGTTCCCTCCTCACCAAGGATAAAAAAATCGGTACTCCGTGAATATATCGGTACCTTGATTTTACGGAAATGTTGATGAATATATTAGTTTCGGTGGAAATATCGGTGCCTTGATTTTACGGAAATGTTGGTGAATATATTAGTTTCGGTGGAGATATCGGGTACATATATTTTTCTGATATTTATCGATATTTTCCCGATATTCAATGATATTACTGACATTTTCCAAATATTTACGGATATTTTCCGACATTTACCGTTATTTCACAGATATTTACTTGACATTCACGAATATTTATAGCCACCAATGTTGAAATTGATACCAATATTAACTAATAATTATTGATATTTCATTTATTTTTTACCAAAAAATGAAAATATAAGATATATCATATTATTTTCGTAATTGCTCCTCAGTCATTCACATTGCCAAAATATTCTAACCAATTAGCGCGCTCCACTGTGCCACGTAATTATTGTCCGTTTACCAACGTCTTGCCACGTTAGGTGGCCAGAGCCAATGGTCTGTTGCCACGTGGGTTATTGTAGGATTACGTCAGCAAGACGTAGTCACTGATTGGGGGCATGACTATTTTGCAAAATAGTTGTGAAAAAGTCAACGAAGCGCAACCAACGTATGAAAGAAAATATGATCAGATAATGTGAGATCGACATTTGGATGCCAGCGCCGCAAAAATGCTTATAATATATATGTCTTTTTTTTTTTTTTAATTGAGAAATAATATTATGATGAATTAAAGTGCGCGTAATATAGGACTTTCTTGTTATTGTTACACTTTTGGATTAGTATATTTTGGAAATATGTGTTTTGACAATGACAAATTAAATGAATGTGTTGAGTATTGAATTTGGACATGAGAATTTTATACGAAAAATATTGTAAGATTTTATTACAATTTAGTTGATGACGAGTATGTCTTGTATGAGACCGTCTCATGAATCTTTTTTGTGAAATGGATCAATCCATAATCCACATTGAGCAATTCATATGATAATTTGTGGATATGGTTCAATTTATGGGTAATAAGGGTCCGTCTTACGAAGTTTCTCACATAAATTTTTGTGTTCTATTTTAATGTTTTTGTCAATTTTATTCGGTTGCAATTAGCAGGGATATATTGGTGGTGTAAAATTGTTAGAAAGTAAATAATGATTCATCAGTTTTTCCTTGGAATATATAAATATTGCCATTTTTGGGCTTTTTGATGATAATTTAATAAATAAATGAAATATATGATTTATAAAATATTGTACCTTTATTTAAATGTCCAAAATTAAAAGTGTACTTTTTGACAAACTGGGCCCTTCTATGGTGAAGCAGAGACTATTACAATCTTATAATCAATATTACTTTACGTTCAGATAACTATTATTTTTGAATTTTCAACTGTATTTGTTATATTCATTATAAAATTGAATTTAACTTCTAAAAAGTTAAACCATCCAAGTTATTGTCTAGTTTCAAAAAATTACAATTTAATCATTCACAACATAATTTAAAATGTAAAAACTAAATAATAAAACATCAAACTAGCTATGCTTACTTCATTATCAGAAATGTCTTTATGGTATTACACTGATACCTTAATGGTATTACAGAAATGTCTTTTATGGTATTACACTGATACCTTAATGGTATTACAGAAATGTCTTTATGGTATTACACTGATACCTTAATGGTATTACAGAAATGTCTTTTATGGTATTACACTGATACCTTAATGGTATTACAAAAATTGATAAGGTATCATATTACTTATTTTCCAAAGTTTATAAAAAACAGTGAATATCTTAAAGGTATTACACGAATACCTTAATAGTATTACACAAATGTCTTTATGGTATTACACTGATACCTTAATCTGTAAATAATCTAGCAGATTGTGATTTATTTACAATACCAATAGAACTAATATACAATATCAATAGAACTAATATACAATACCAATAGAGGAATCCACAGGACTCGCTCCTCCATGGATGTGGGACACAAAATGTGAAACTGTTACGGTTGCCATAGTAACACCTCAGTCTGAATAACAACAAGAAATCAATTTATATTGTAAATAAAATAATATCAAAAGTGATGAATAGGTAGACATGATTTAATACAATTAAAATAGGTGCCAGTAGGTAAGGGAAAGTAATTTGTTATTGGAAGAAACATTAATATGGATATTAAAATCAAATTAACTAAATTGTGACACAAGATTTTGGACCACATATACTGGATTGCTATCATTTCAAAATCAAAACTCAATCAAAACTGTCAAGTCTATTTGCCATTTATTTTTCAAATGATCTTGATTTTGATGCTCATGTTATTATATATATATATATATGTGTCTACTAAAATCGAAAATTATGCCAAGTTTGTCACCTATATATATATATATATATATATGGATCTACATCTTGAATATTACAAATAATTTGTCTTCTTCTTAACCTCGTACCCTTTCCTTAATCGAAAATAATCTTCTGAGTTTTTTTATATAATATTCAACATATATCTGGTATAAAATAATACATAAAATCAAGCTCCTCGACTAGAATTTTGTAAATTATTGCATTGGTTTCTCCCTGTACGTTTTTTTTTAGAAAATACATATGTTTTTCATATTTATCTAATTTGTTTTCTTAATCTTTATTTATCACAAATAATAATTTAATTTGTGGCTAACAAATTTATTATTTATATATATATATATATATATATAGGTTCTTAGACAATTGATGATCAAGGAAAGTAGATGATCATGACATCATCACCTTATACCATATATATGAACTTTTTCAAATGGAAGAATTAATGCATTGAAGATCTTACCATACTTAAGATCTTGTGGAATTAATTAATGAAGTATACTATTAATCCTACCTTAATTAGGCATTCATACTTTATACTTACCATATATATGAACAATTTTTTTTAACAACTTCTTGATTATTGCGTTTTATAAGGTAGGAAGTGCGGATCCATTTTAATAAAAAGATTATCGTTATTTTCATTAACGGTTCTTTTTTACTTTCACTAATATATTTAAAATTACTCACTATAATTGTTAATTACTTCACGCAATTAGAACATTACACTAATTATCTCCCCAAAAAATTTCAAATTATTCTTTTCAATATTAAGGAATTGAGGTGGCATGTAGCTAGTAGCAGTCTAGATCAAGGGTTTTAAGTAGATTGTCTTTTTAAACAACCAAAGAAACATTTCAAGAAAATTATGTGCATGACTCCAAATTAATTAATTAATTCACACAATGAACTCTTAAAATAAAAACTATTGACTTGGTGGCAATTGGCATAATAAAAGTAGTGTGTGGATATCATACAATTAGGACACGTAGAAAATAAAATGTCCAATTAATTAGTAATAAATTAATATGGACGATCGAATTATTCTTGAAGTCATAATTATATACCTAACGGCTGCTTAAAGGTTTCATACTAATCGGTTTCACGATGAGGGGTTTTGGACACGATATCATATATAGCTTTACTTACTACTATCTACTATATATAATACTTTTTACCAATAAAATTATGGATTAGTACATAAATTATAATATACTGGATTTATGTATTTAAAATTAGCAAGCAAGCTATGAACAACAAATAACTTAATTTATTGGGAATTAGTAAAATATTATGAAGCGTAAACATGTCTCCAAATTACCATGCACGTTTCCTTTTGGCCATTTTTAGAAATTTTGAATCTGATTTAAATTAAAAAAATTAACCTTTTATGCTGGGATCATAGAAGCACATCAAAGTGAATTTGTTTTATATTTTTTGTTCAATTATAAGATCATAACTCTATGACACGTATAAGATTAAAGTCTAATTAGTAATAATAAATTAAGTTTGAGTGGAGAAAACAGTTTAATGTGTCAATTGTTCTCTTTTATTTTGAGCAAGATTTAGTCATTGCCTGCCTTCCACTTGTAATTGATCAAATATTTTTTTTTTTGCTAAAGATGATCTATAATAAAATAAAATAAGAAGACATAGAGAGATCAATGGTGAGAATGAGAATATATAAAAAGGAACTATAGTATATATTGCAGGTGTATATTTGGGGTTCGATCCTTTTTATGTTTGGCCTTACATCTCCACTAGCAACACATAGAAAACACAATGCGTCCATATTAGATCGTAATATTATTTAATACACGTGATATAATGCATGTTTATTATTAATTTGAAATAAGAGATGGGAAGTATATATATATATCAACAAAACTCGCGTGCAACCGTCGCACATGCGACGGAATTCCAGATCACATACTTATAGCTGAAAAAGACATACTTATGAGTGTAAAAGACATACTTTTAAAACTCATGTTTATACTTGTAAAAATATACTTATAAAACACATACTTATAGTTGAAAAACACATACTTATACCTATAAAAGACATACTTGAATTTGGTCGCATGTGAGACAGTCTCACAAGAGACCAACTCTATATATATATATTAATACAGTTTTTTCATGTGGTGAATTTGCACTATGAAAATATTTCTATTTATATAATTGAACAATTTTTGATACACAGGATTAATTAATAAGTTCTCAATTTATTTTTTTTACAATTTAGAACAGAACCTTTTCGAAACGAAACACTTCAAAAATATTTCATTATTGTGAGGTGATTTTTATTACCTTATATTTTTAGATGAAAGGAAACACACACATGGTCATGAGAATGCAAGATATTTATGATTTTTTAGAATCACACTTTTTCAATTAATAGAGACACTTATGTGTCCCTACTTGACCTCCGTATGATGTTGGATATATACTCTTCAAATATTACATGTATACTCTTAAGATATTACTTACATACAAAACAAAAAAATTGATATCTTTAATGAATAGACAAGTAATATTGACACCTTTAATGAATAGATCACAAGTAATATCTTACTGGTATATACGTGATACTTGAAAAGTATATATCTTGTACCTAGTGATAGAAAATAATACCTAAAAAATATATATTTAATATCAAACTTTAACATGGAAAAATAATATCTTAAGAGTATACACGTGATAATAATACCACGCACTGAAGGACACAGATCTAAGATATGTACTCCAAAGGTATATAAGTTTTTACCTTTAATTATATAACCACTTCTTCAAAGTTCCATCATTTTTATATACACATTTATAAATATATAATGAAATTATTTTTTAGAACCATAATTTATTAGATAACTTTCTACCAGAAATTGAGGATCGAAAAAAAAAAAAAAAAAGAAGAAGAAGAAGAAGTTTATTTATAAATAAACGAATGAAGGGCCCTACTGAATTTGCCAGCAGAGTGGTTCCGCTGGGCCTAGTGGATATGGGTCGTTCTATCTGGGCTTTTGAAATGACATTGGGCCCAAATAAAGTCTTCTTTATATCTTGGGCTTTTGTATAAGATTTGCACCTTTCCTTGACCCATCTATTATCTATGAAGATGATGGGTTTTAGTTTAACAATAAGAATGAGATGTATTGAAGCTTCGTTTCAGTCTTATCCACCGTAAACAATTTTTAATATTACATGATACATATATAAAAGTATTACTTGTTTATTTTAATAATATTATATGTTGCACACAAAAGTATTACATTATGAGAGTATTACCTATTGATTTCAATAGTATTACATATTGTACATAAAAGTATTACATTTGAGTATTAGACAATATTTTTCTATACATCATCTAATACTTCATAGTATTACATAATATACATAAAATTATTACTTATTGATTTCAATAGTATTACATGTTACACATAAAAGTATCACATGATGTATATAAAAATATTACTTGTTGATTTCAATAGTATTACATGTTACACATATAAGTGTTACATGTTGCACATAAAAATATTGCATGATGTTATGTTCTTATAATGTAATAATACTTTTGTGTGTATTAGATAATATATTTTTATATATCATTTAATACTTCATAATGTAATACTTTCATGTATATTAGACGACACTTTTCTATGATCGGATAATACTTTTGTATTATATACATATAATGTATAATATATTACAAAATTATTAGATGATATATAGAAAAATATTACCTACTACACATAAAAATATTACATATTTTCATACACTCTAATCAAATCCAAAATCATACTATTTTACAAAAGTATTGCATAGTATATTGAAAAGTAATATCTAAAACATACAAAAGTATTACATAATTTCTCAAAACTTTGTCACACATGATACACATAAAAGTATTACCTTATAAAAGTGAAAATATTACATTTATAATGTAATACTTTCATGTATGTTGTGTACTACTTTTACATATAATATGTAATATTTTTGGTCAACGGCGTTGACCGGCCGTTGACCAACCGTTGATCGGCGTTGATTTTTGACCGTTGACTGTTGACTTTGACCAGATCGAGTTGACCCGTCTCACGGAATGAGATCTGTAATACGGTCTCATGCAAGAATTTGTCTTAAATTTAATAAAGAAACGTGTTTTCGCTGCCCATTGAAAATATTCCTCAGCATCACCAAATTGTAATATTTAAATGTTCAAAATGTCATTTTAAAATATATCTGTCAACAAATTAACAGCATATAAATAGTTCAAACTATCACACGTGGAAAATATTTTTGGCACGGTTTTACTATTAATTTCTTTGTTTCATTTCCTTCAATTTGTCATTTTAAAATATATCTGTCAACAAATTTTAGCAGCATATAAATAGTTCAAACTATCACACGTGGAAAATATTTTTGGCACGGTTTTACTATTAATTTCTTTGTTTCATTTCCTTCTTTAATTTATGAATCATATATATGTGTGTTTATGTGTTGAATTTATATACAAAACCACGGACGGATATAGGAGGGGTGCGGGATGGATCCCTTCTGGACTTTCAAAATATTAATTTTAAATGTAACTTTTTCCCGATATTTTTCATTATTATCAATGATTTATAAAGGTTTGTCCCCTTGAATTATAAAAATTTATTTATAATTTTGCCCCCCAATGAAACAAATTCTAGATCGGTCCTGAATAAAGCACTCATCATTAATGGATCTCTTGCATGTACACTAATAAGCTATAATCAAATCAAGTAATTCATTATTTAACTTTATTTAAATTTTTATTGAATTTAGCAAATGAGCTCATCTTTATTTCGTTGTTAATCTAGTCAAATTTGGATGAACCTTATTTTGAAAGTAGAGTTAAAAATAATCTGATATACGTGTATTCAATTCATTTTGTCATCAAATTGAACAACGAACTTTTGTTGAACTCTTAACAAATATAAATATAGAATACATATAGCTAAATAGATAATTACTATATTAACTCGATTTCTAACAAACGATATCGAAATAGTTGGTATTAAATAATTTTATTGAATTAGACTAATTTGAAAGAAACACGTTGAGATCAGCGATATGAGTGAAAAATATATAAAAATCCCAATTATAGTACTGTTGCCCCCTTGGTAGAGACACTAATATTTAAATTTTACCTTTTAAATAAAAAAAATTAATGTTTCCAAATTGGAAATAAATTAGAGATGAAAATATAAAAAAGGTAAAGAGAGTCAAAAGTGAGGCTAGTCATCCCCTTTAATCGCAGTTTATAAAACATATGCGGAAATGAAAGTCTTAGTTTCTGGGTCAGCAAGAATTCCCAAAACTAGGCTTTCACGTCTTCTTCCACATTTTTTTTCTTTTTATTTTTCAAGATTCATTATCATCATCATTTGGATTTCATTCCAATAAATTAATGATTTTTTAATATTTAAAGCATATCCCACTGTAATAAAAAATCCCGTTAACCACCTAAAATAATTATTGCTATTTTTAAGAGTATTTTTTCTAAATACAATTTAAACCGTAGTACAATTTAAACAATTTAAAAAAAATTGCAATGAAATCTGATTAATTTGGCAGTTGAGCCAAAGAAGCTAACACGTCTCATCCGTCCACGTGTCCCTCTTACATCCACAACCCCCTACACTATATATACCCCACCCCCCTCCCCTCATTTCTTCAGAATATAATTTCGTCAAAAAAAAAAATTCACACCCATCACAGATATTTCATTTACAATCACCAAAGCGATGACGATTGTCAGAACCACCGGAGCTTCGACCTCGCCGGATAAAACCAGTCTCCGGCGTCAGAAGCTGGCCGCCCTTCTCTCTTCCGAGCCATCCTCTACTCATGACGAGGAGTACGAGGATTTCACCTGCCATCGCTATTCATCGCGTCGCAATAGTGATGCCTCGCCAGTAAATAGCTCCGGCGCCGCCTACAACACTGCCACCGTGTACTATTCAAATCCAAGCAGCACCACTTCCTCTCCCTATAATCTCATGTCTCCATGGAGCCAGCCCTCGCCGTACGCGAAATCTCCATGGATTCACCAGCTCGTCGCCTCGTCATTGCCGGCCAACGATGACGACGACGATGAACGGCAGACGAATATGAATGGCCTTATTGGGTCGCTTTACAGGGAAGAAGGCCACGTGTGCTCGCTCGTGGTCTCCGGTGGGCTGCTCTACACCGGCTCCGACAGCAAGAATGTAAGAGTGTGGAAGAATCTGAAGGATTTCTCCGGGTTCAAATCCAGCAGCGGTTTCGTGAAAGCCATTGTTGTGTTCGAGAACAAGGTCTTCACGGGTCATCAAGATGGGAAAATCCGGGTTTGGAAGTATTCGGATTACAGGCGCAACAAGTACAATCGGATCGGGAACTTGCCGACCACCCGGGATTTGTTGGTGAAATCCATCAACCCTAAAAACTACGTTGAAGTGAGGAGACACCGGAACGTTCCATGGGTGAAACACTACGACGCCGTTTCGTGTATGAGCGTCGATGAAAATCAAGGTTTGCTGTATTCGGGTTCGTGGGATAAAACCTTGAAAGTGTGGAGAATTTCAGATTCGAAATGCCTGGAATCCATTCAGGCGCACGACGACGCCGTGAATTCGGTGGTCGTCGGCATCGACGGCCTGGTATTCACCGGCTCAGCCGACGGGACGGTGAAGGCGTGGAGGCGGGAGCTGGTGGGGAGGTCGACGCAGCACGTGCTGGTGGAGACGATGTTGAAGCAGGACCACGCGCTGACGTCGCTGGCGGTGAGCCACTCGGCGGGGGCGCTCTACGCGGGGACCTCCGACGGGCTGGTCAGCTTCTGGGAACGCGAGAAACATTTCATGTCTTACGGCGGCGTTTTGAGAGGCCACAAGCTCGCCGTGCTGTGTCTGGCGGTCGGCGGGAATTTGGTGCTGAGTGGATCTGCGGATAAGAGTATATGCGTGTGGCGGAGAGACGGTGGCGGACTCCACTCGTGCGTGTCTGTGCTGACGGGGCATGGCGGGCCGGTGAAGTGCCTGGCGGTGGAGAGAGATACGGCGGTGGTGGAGGAGGAGAGCGATGAGAAGCGGCTGATTGTGTACAGTGGGTGCTTGGACAACAGTATTAAGGTTTGGAGGGTTTCTGAGAATGCCATTTTCCTCAAGGAAGAGGAAGAGGAGTAAGGCGTGGATCCCACGCGCCACCGTGTGAGGTGGCGGCAATCATCAATGAGTGGGCGGCCGCATTTTAAGGCTGGCAGACCAACCAATGTGAAAAGCGTTGGAGTATTAGAGAAGTGTAAATTTTGGAAAAAAGGTTAATACTATATCATAAGTATATGATGCTTACTTTGTAATATTGTATAGATCCAAAATGAGTTTTTCTTTTTAGTGTAAATTTACTTCGTATCTTCCTTTATTTATTTATTGCTTGATCTAGTATACAAGTGTAGGCAAATACATACATACTACTACCACTATATCTATCTTCCTTTATATCTTCCTTTGTAAGATTTGCTCCTTTCCTCAACACATCCATTATCTCTCAATATATTTAACTTAATAATATGGTGAGATAAATTGGTCTTATTCGATATGAACAACTTTTTTAATATATATTATATATCACTAAATTAAAGGGCGAGTGTTAGATCCCCGAATTTCATTGCCACGTGGCAACATCCAGTGACAATATAATTTTCCTTATTTGGGGTTACAATTCCATCTCAAATATATATATATATATATATATATATAATGCAAATCAGGTCTAATATTTTTGATACAAATGATTAGATCAAATCAAATAAAACAGATTTTCAAATCAAGATTATTGAGATTATTAATATACAATGTCTTAAAATTATATAGAAACGTCTATATAAACCATATATATGAGTTTAGAAATAATTATTGTTACAAATAATACTCAGTACTAATCACTTCCGATCCATGGAACCATTTAACATAAACATCGACGATCTTCTGGCCGCCGTAGAAGACGAAGACGATTGGAGGTCAAGAATGCCTCCGGGAATGAATTTCCGGCCGACGGATGAAGAACTGATCATCCACTATTTGACAGTGGAGTACCATGGTGTCGGCTACATCCCCAACGGCATTGTGACTTGGACGAATGTGTACGAGCAAGATCCCGATCAACTTCAAGGTACGCTAATGATCTTGTACTCAAATTCATTTTCTTGTTTTACTATGTATTATAATTAGATAATCTTTATTTCTTTTGACGAACTTTTTTCTTATTATATCTCTTAATTGTCTCTTTAGCCGTGGATCATGGAGATGGTAAGATGTACTTGTTTACCAAGGTGAAGAGGATTGGAAAATCAAAGTTTGAAAGGGGTATCAGATCAAGGCCCGGATGCTTCTGGAAGGCGACGCAACGTTCGACTCCCATTAGGAGTACTGACGATGGAAGAATAATCGGATATAAGTTTCCTTTCACTTATATGAGGGATAATACTAAGACTAATTGGTTGATGAATGAGTATCGATTAGAATTATCTGATTCAGAGGTATGACAATATTAGTTTTGTTTAATTATCTTGGTTAATTTCTACGTTATTAATATGTGTATTATTTCAACTAATTATTCTTATTTTTTCTTCGTGTTGCAACAGCGTTCTTCACAACCGGAGGAATTGGTGCTAGCCGTTGTTTATCAAGTCCACAGGAGACAACAATGATGACAAGAATCAATCAAGAATGGAGTTCACCGAAAACAGAAATATTATTTAGGGTTTGGTTAGGGTTTTAGCTTATATTTCTCTTTAGGGTTTGATATAGAGTTCTATGACGTCGTTTGTAGGCTACAGAGGGGTGCTAACCTAGTTAGGATGTCTCTGTATCCTACTGATATTTCTTCATTCGTTTTAGTATAATACATTGTACATTATCATTCATATCAATTGTTTATATTGTAATTACATGCAATATATTTCAAATACTGTATAAAGAAACATAAACAAATTCTTTATTGCCACCTAATATTGTTGTTGTATTTGACATTACATTGTCGAAGTTCATTACAAGCCTATCTCAACTAAATTATGAAAGAGCCAATAATTGGCAGTGATTGTGCAAATTATCCATGCAAAAAGGGTACGTACACCAATTTGCAATTTATTGGAATTAGGGTTTAGCTTTTGTGCTTACAATATTGAAGAAAGGCCCATTAACTCAGCTGGAGCCCAATTACATATCCTATCCCATGTGCTTGTTATATCTATTAATTAGGCCTACTTCCCGCATAGGCTGTGGTGGATTATCGTTAGACACATGGAGTTGGGCCGCTATATAAATTGAGGGGCCAAATGTATCTGGGTTACTAATGAAGCCCATTAATGGGTATTAGACCAATAAATAACACATGCGGCCACAAACTATGAACAACAAATAGCTTAATTTATTGGGAATTAGTAAACGTGTATCCAATTTACCTTGCACGTTTCCTTTTGGCCATTTTCAGAAATTTTTGAATCTGATTTAAATTAAAAAAATGAGCCTTTTGTGCTGGGATCATAGAAGCACATCAAAGTGAGTTTGGTTTTTATTTTTTGTTCAGTTATAAGTTTGTAACTCACACGTATAAGATTAAAGTTTAATTAGTAATAATAAATTTAGTTTGAGTGGAGAAAACAGTTTAATGTGTCAATTGTCCTCTTTTATTTTGAGCAAGATTTAGTCATTGCCTTCCAATTGTAATTGATCAAATAATTTTTGTCTTTTTTTTTTTGCTAAAGATTGATCTATAATAAAATAAAATAAAAAGACAGAGAGAAATCAATGGGGATTACAGTGAAACCTATATAAATGAATACCCTTGAGACTAGAAAAAAATATTCATTTAGCG
The DNA here is from genome assembly GCA_005771605.1 of Scutellaria baicalensis. Lineage (NCBI taxonomy): Eukaryota > Viridiplantae > Streptophyta > Magnoliopsida > Lamiales > Lamiaceae > Scutellaria > Scutellaria baicalensis. The sequence continues at coordinate 30,406,587 of CM016726.1, forward strand.
AAATTATTTATTTATCGATAAATGAATAATTTATTCATTTATCGAATTTTTATTCATTTAAAGGGTTTTTTTTTTATCATTACAATTATTTTACATGTACATGCATCATGTATTTATAAGATTCTATGAATGAAATATTTAGAGTCTATATTTGGAATACATGCACCATATACGTATATAGACTAGGTACATGTATCATTAACTAATAAAATTTTATGTATGGAATACTTAGAGTCAACATTAGAAATACATGCACAATATATGTATATAGACTAAATGCACCATTAGTAAAATTCTATGTATGGAATACTAAAACACTAACAAAATGTATCTAACCTACACTATAAATATAGTTCTAAAGTTTTGATTTTTTTGTTAAGAAATGATTTATTGTATTTGTTTATTGAAACATGCACATGTTTTTTTAGGATATTTATACATATATATATATATCTTATATATTTTAATGATTATTCATTTAAATTTACATAGGGACTTTAAGAATTAAAAAAAAATTCATTAATACATTTAGTGAGGTTATTCATTTACCTCATTGGCCTAAGTCGGGACCGAAGAAAATTATTTATTTATCGAGGTTATTCATTTATCGAACATTCATTTATCGAGGTTTCATTGTACTTATAATTATATAATTACTTCTTTAAAGTTACATCAGTTTACGTTGTCCAAACACTTTACCAATTAAGATGCTTTAAATTAATTTTTTCAAGCACCTTTAATTTAAATTTATATAATATATTTAAAGTTTAATTAAATTGATTTGCTTGTAATGTATTTTTCCTTTAACTATTGTACGAAAAAAAAGTTCCTTCACGTAATTTATATGATAACACCTGTATATATCAAAATATATATAAAAACTATTTTATAAAGGAGTATTGTTCTTGTGCACCAGAACATATATTTAGATTCATGCAACTGGACGCCCACGTGTCGGGTCGGGTCGGGTCAAAATTTGTTCCTATTTTGTCTTGTTTGTTTGTTGTATAGATCATGTAGAAATTGTTTGCATGCCATTGTTTTTAGTAGTTTGATGAGTTATAATTACTTGCGTTTAATTATACCGGATACATTTTATGTTTCATGACGTATTTAATATACATCAAATATTAACTGATAATATGATTGATTATACATGACGTGCGATGATATTTAACATAAAAAATGTAAGAAGATCTCACGCGTGGTGTTTAATTATGTCGAAGCATTGATTCTATATTTATATAGTATATACAATGTTACCTTAATGTCAAATTCAGTAGACAGTGGCAGTTGAGATCCCAAATTTAGTGGTTACTTATAAACATATGAAATTAACTCCATTTTGAAATAATGAATCACATGTGGTCGATGATGTAAGATTGGACGAGTGAATCTCAAATTGGAGGCTACAATCAATTTATATTGCTGTAGTGTATAATATTTAATAAAATATATACATTTTTTTTTCCCGAATGAAAGGTATAGAAATATAAAATTTGGGGTGTGTTAGTATTTTTCCCACCATACACTATATCACAAAAATTTATATGAGACATTCTTATAGCATAATTATTAAGAATAAGTCTTATGTTGGACTGTCTCATGGATCATATTCCGTGGTCAATCCACAATCCACATTTTATAATTAAAATATAAATTAATAAAAATAAGTTTGTTATAAAAATGAATGGTAGATCAACCTATTTACAAAACATGATTCGTTAGACAATCTTGTATATGTTTGACCTGAAATGGGTAGCGTAATGTGGACTTTTAAATGACAACTGGACCCAAATAAAGTCTACTTTATATGGATTTACAATAATGAAACTTTCTTTAACCTGTTTAGGCTTTTGTATAAGATTTGCTCCTTTCCTCAACACATCCATTATCTCTCAATATATTTAACTTAATAATGGTGAGATAAATTGGTCTTATTCAATATGAACAATTTTTTTTAATATATATTATATATCACTAAATTAAAGGGTGAGTGTTAGATCCCCGAATTCCCCGGCCAAGTGGCAACATCCAATGATAATATAATTTTCCTTATTTGGGATAACAATTCCACACTACAAGAAAAATGCACATAGACTACGCCCCTAAGACAACGGTTTTTTGAAAAAACCGTTGTCGTAACCAAAATTGGCATTGTCGTAGACAAAACCGTTGTCGTAGGGCTAAAAAATGCGCTCATAGACAACGGCGCTTTATTGGCGTTGTCGTAGAGGCGTAGTCGTAGGGTAAAATTCAGCCCTAAGACAACGGTTGTGACTTGAGGTTGTCGTAGTGGTGTAGTCTTAGGTAAAAAATGAACCCTAAGATAACGCTTATGACATGAGGTTGTCGTAGATATGTAGTCGTTGATCCCTAAGACAACGGGTACAATATGAGGTTGTCGTTGTATATATGCCTACGACAACGGTAACTTTATAGTGTTGTCATAACCTTGTGGTAGCGTTGTCGTAGACTAAATAAACTTGATTTTTTATTTTTTTTACAATATGTAAATACAATTAAATCCCAATTCAATTCAATTGCAAACCCTAGTTATTTCTCTCTTCCCACGCCCGCCGCTGCCCCTGCCCCTGCCATTGCCACCGATCCCGTCCTCGCCACCACTGCCCCAGCCGCTGTCCTTCTCCCCATGTCTTTCATCTCTTATCTTTCAAACTCGTTTATTCATCCTCGTCGCTTAGATTGTTGTCGCAGGAGAGCAGGTGCCGCGGCCCCCCCTCCCCGCTCCCACCCCCGTCGATGTCCTTCTCTGCTAGCCGTGTTCTCTTCTGTTAACCTTGATAACTTGTCTCGGACAACTTTAAATTTTTGTTATGAATATTTGTTATATGAAGTATTAGATGAATTTGGTATGACTATTTTGAGTTGAATCTCTTATTCTATATATTTGAATTTTTAGTAGATTGTAATAAAATGACTTGTAAAAGACAACGCTGAAATAAATTACGACAACAGTTTCCAAACTGTTGTCGTAAGGGTCTACAACAACTGTAAAATTAACCCACAACAACGGTAAATTAACCTACAACAACGGTTTAAAACCGTTGTCATAAGTATCTACGACAACGGTCAAAACAAAACAAAAGACGTTGTAAAAGCGTTGTCTAATCTATCTACGACAACGGCGGGACAACGGTTAAAAATCGTTATCGTTGGTCTCTACAACAACGGCTTAAAACCGTTGTCAAAGCGTTGTCGTAGGTAGAGAAGACAACGCTTCTTTAGAACAATGACCCTACGACAACGGTTAAAAACCGTTGTCTATGTGCGTCACAACCGTTGTCGTAGGGGTCTAAGACAACGGTTAAAAACCGTTGCCTATGAGTGAAAATTTGCTGACCCCTACAACAACCCTAGCTACGACAACGCTGCTTTCTGGCCTACGACAACGGTTAAAAACCGTTGACTATCAACGTTTTTCTTGTAGTGCCATTTCATATATATATATATATATATATATATATGCTTAAATTCAAGAGTGGCCCTGTAGGATAGGGCTCTGGCCGAAATGTGGCCCACGATCAGTCAAATTAGGCCCAATACAAAACTGTCGTAAAAAATTAACGGGACAAAGTCACGTGATACGCACGTGTCTGTTAAATCAAGAGGAGTCAGCCAAAGTGGGGTCAAAATCCCTAAATTCAGTTAGAACCCTAATCGCACTCCCAAAATCGCACCTTAATTTCCCCAAATCGCACCCCAAATTCCACAAATCGCATCCAAATTCTGAAGTACACTGAAGACTGAATCGCTAGCAGGCCATTTGCTAAAGTTCGAAGCAGGAACCCCGAAGTCTGAGTGCAAGCAAAACCACGATGGTAAAGAATCGCGATGGTGATAAAACTTAGTATTCAAACTCTTGGCAGCTTATTAGTTTTTGGGCATGTTTAATATGTTTCTTGAGTTATTGGTAACCTGAATGCAGAATGTATTGCTCACAGTATGTTTAGTTTGTTTCTTGAGTTTTTTTTATGAGTTTTGGCTCCATGTTGTAATGTTGGCTTATATAATTTTGGTTGTGTTGTCCATGAGATGATGAGATGTGTGCAGCAACATGTAAATCAAGCGAGAGAAAAATTATGGGATACTCTTGGGAATGAGGTTTTCAAGGAGTTGGGTTTCTGTAATATGGGTGATGAGGTGGCATGCAAGTGGACCACAGATGATGAGAAAGTTTTTCACGAGGTTGTTTTCTCTAATCCCGTATCCCTTGTTAGACAATTTTGGAAGCACCTGAGTGCTGCATTTCCAACTCGTACAAAGAAGGAACTTGTCAGCTATTATTTCAATGTCTTTATGCTTCGTAGGAGAGCTGTCCATGTGTTGGAGATAGATTGCGATGATGATGAAGAGCAGAGAGTTGTCCATGGAGACTTATATCAAAACGGATCTCATTCATTGGATCAAGATACTGATATGGGGAGTGCTATTTTGTCAGAGTAGAAGGGGAAGACTCCACCATTGAGTCATTTGACGATCAGAATATGGATTCAAGTTGGGTGGATGACTTCTGGTCTGAGACACAAAATATCTGCGGGGACGAGGCTAGTAATCTAAACATGGCACTTTTGATGGCAAAGGTGAAAAGCAAGATGCTAAGATGAATGATATAACACAGCTGATATCTGGTGAAGAAACGGAGGAACTGTACGATAACAAAATTTTTTATTCATAACTTAGTTATCCCTTGTATTACTAGGGTGAAGTTGGTTTCGGGGGTAGAAGAAGGCGAAATCTGCCCGATCACAGCCCCCGGTTCGAATTGATCTATTTATACATAAGAAATTTAGTTATTATGTAATATATTGTTTATGAATGAGTAGATGAAGACACTTCTCCTCTTGATTTCAGATTTCTATCTTTTTTTTGTCTTGTTTATGGGGTGGATTTGATTTGCAGATGTTTTCTTGAGTTGTTGGTGTTTATATATATATAAGATATGTTTTTGTGGAAGTTTGGTGGAAATTCTGGTAGAAAAAACTAGAAATATCAGTTTGGGGAAAAAAAATTCCCCCAAAAGTTTTCCTAACGTTTTCCGTCCATAAAGATAACGGACAGGGCCGTTATTAAATTTTTTTGGACTGTTTCTGAAACCATGGGGCTGTTTTCGGCCAGAGACCATTCCTGCAGGACCACTCATGAATTTAAGCCTATATATATATAATGCAAATTAGGTCTAATATTTTTGATAGAAATGATCAAATCAAATAAAACAGATTTTCAATATACAATGTCTTAAAATTATATAGAAACGTCTATATAAACCATATGAGTTTAGAAATATAGTCCCATGCATGCATATCTTCTTGTCCCATGCACATCTTCTTGTCCCATGCATTATTGTTAGAAATACTCAGTGCTACTCAGAATCTATGGGATCTTCTTGTCCCATGCATGCACTATTATTACGAATACTCGGTACTAATTAACCAGATGGATCGAGAACTGGATCTCAGTACTACGAATTAATACTCAGTACTACCCAGATGGATGGAGAATTGGAAGGAGAACTGGATGCTTTTTTATATGCTGAACCACTTCCTGATTTTAACATCGACAATGGATCGAGAATGGGAAGGTATGCTGAACCACTTCCTGATTTTAACATCAACCCACTTCCTGATTTTAAAATCCACGATGGATCGAGAACTGACCCACTTCCTGATTTTGGATCGAGAATTGGATGCTTCTTTGTATCCGCTTCCTGATTTTAACATCTACGATCTTCTCGCCGTATATCCAATTCATTTGAGGATCAAGATTATCGAGTTTGATTATTATGCAAAACTCTTTAGATTTCTATGAAATAAGTTTAAATCCTAACGTCTATATATTTTCAGTTTATAAATAGGAATTGATATTTTTCTCCTCGTCACTATAGATAATCAGTACTTATACCTAGTACTTATGCCTACTATGATGCTGCTCTTGCCCACATTATTTAGTGGTTAAATATTTACTTATGCTCTATATTTACTTATGCTCTTGGCTACATTGCTAACGGCTGGTATTTAGTGGTTAAATATTTTATGAGAGGTGGTTTAGTATGTGTGAGATTAGGACAGGAAGAAGGATTATATTAAGTAAATGTTTCATTTAGAAATAGTAGGGAGAGGTTACATATTTTGTGGGAGGTGTTTACGTGTGAGATTAGGATAGGTAGAAAGATTATATTAAGTAAATGTTTTGTTTAGAAATAGTAGGAAAGTATATTGGAGGAAGAGTGGTAAGAATTAGACTAAATATGTGTATACTCTTGTTACATTGCATATGAAGTTTAGCATCATATGTATAATATCTAGTAGGAAAGTAATATGTGTGGGAGTATACTCTAGTATGGAACACATTCGCACGTGGATGATAATTTTTTTTGATGTTATTGTTTTATAAAACTTTTTTTTGTTATTGTAAAATAAACATAAAAATTGATACATTAGACTAAAATTTCGGGTCCATCAATTCGTAACAAATCAAGTTCGAAATTCTGAAATGTTTGTTAATAAAACATAACTACTTCTAGTTATATTTTTTTCTTTTTTGATCTTCTTTTCTGTAATTTATACTCATCTATTCTTTTCCGAGGATTGTATAATAAAGTTTTAAGTGTATTATATTTTTTTCTTTTTTATCTTCTTTTGTGTAATTTATATATACTCATCTATTCTTTTCCGAGGATTGTATAATAAAGTTTTAAGTGTATTATATTTTTTTCTTTTTTATCTTCTTTTGTGTAATTTATATATACTCATCTATTCTTTTTCGAGGATTGTATAATAAAGTTTTAAGCGTATTCTACTCCTCTTTTTTAGAGATGTGAGTATATTCTTCATTTTCCTTATTAATTAAAATGTGGAAATGAATATTTATTACATTAATATTGGGTTCTTTTTATTCCCAAAAAATCAAAATTTATAGACAAAATCAAATAATTATAAGAGTAACATTAAGTTTCAAAATTTTGAAACAAAAGATAAAAAATTTATAGTTGATTAATTTATAGTTGATTGTGTTTTTTGTATATTGGCTTCTACTTATGAACAAAACTTATATGCACTTGTGGCACGGATCCTAGATCCATGCCCCTGACCTGACCCGGCGCGTGGGCCGCACCCAGACACGCCCACGTGCCCCCATGCGCACCCCCACCTGATCTGGTGTGCGCCCACGCACACCAGATTTCACACTATGTGATTCAGTGATAGGTGTTATATATGTACTCTATAGGTGTTATATATGTACTTTGTAGGTGTTAAAGTTTTATTATATGATTCAGTGATAGGTGTTATATATATACTCCTTAGGTGTTACATCTATGTTCTTGAGGTATTACATATATAGAAGATTTCATATTATGTGATTCAGTGATAGATGTTATATGTATACTCTATATGAGTTATATATATACTCTTGATGTGTTATATGTATGTTCTTGAGGTATCACATATAAAGAAGATTTCATATTATGTGATTGAATGATAGGTGTCATATATATACTCTATAAGTGTTATATGTATGTTCTTTAGATGTTATAATATTTTCATAATACCTGAAGGAATTGTGTTTATTATATATCATAAATGCATGTAATTTTATATCACCTATAGAGTATTTTTGTAATACCTTTAAAATATTTTCATAACATCTGAAGGAAGAATTGTGTTTATTATATCTTATAGATGCATGTGATCTTATATCACCTATATAATATATTTGTAATACCATTAGAATATTTTCATATTATATGTCTGATATGTTTAATATATACTCTATAGGTGTTATATATACTTTTTAGGTGTTAAATGTCTGATCTTAAGATTAAGTGATATATATATATATATATAGTATGCTTAATTTAAGATTCCTCCCTTCCCCCTTCTCCAAGACTCATCGCCCAGCCCCTCATTCGTCGCTGTACAACTGCCGGAGACGAGCAGGTCGTCGGCGAGCACTACAGACCCACCAACACACCCAACTCGCCCAAAACCACAGCCCACAACACCCATAAAGAAGAAGAAAAGAAGAAGAAGAGGAGGAGGAAGAGGAAGAAAAAAAAAAAGCTGCGTGAAGAGGAGGAGGAGGAGGAAGAAGAGGAAGAGGAAGAGGAAGAAAAAAAAAGAAAAAAAAAAGCTGCGTGAAGAAGAAGAGGAAGAGGAGGAGGATGCGTGAAGAAGAAGAGGAGGAAGAAGAATTTTTTTTTAATTAACAGGGGAGGTCAACGGGTCGGGTTGGGGGCACGGATCCTGGGCACATAAGTCCTACTCTCTACTTATATATTTTTTGTTTCTTGATGTGTGTCTTATTCTTACTCTTCTTTTTCCAACTTGAGATTAAATGTATTTCTTTTCTCATTATTTTTTATAGAATATAAGATTTACTCATTATATGATCATGATTTTCCTTTCAAATATTTACTCCTTCTTTTTCCAACTTGAGATTAAATGTATTTTTTTTCTCATTATTTTTTATAGAATATAAGATTTACTCATTATATGATCATGATTTTCCTTTCAAATATTTACTCATCCTTTTGACTCATCCTTTTGATGTTTGAGTAATGATAATACCCTTATCAACACCACATATATTTGTCCAACTCTTCTATCTCCTTGATATATGATCTATTTCCTTCATTTACATGATATATGATCATTGAACAAAGTATATGTTGTTTAGGGTAAATCATTATCTACGGCCTCAATAATAATTAGAGATATTTCTGGTATATTTTGAATTGGATATGATTCCTCTTGGAATGTAGCCATTAACGGACTCCACCAATGATCAAAGTATATGTTGTTTGATATTCAGATCTATATACCTTCTTGATCTTGTATTTGGTATCTCAATTCACATTTCAAAATCTAATTTTTAGGGTAAATTTGGTATCTCAATTCACATTTCAAAATCTAATTTTTAGGGTAAATCATTATCTACGGCCTCAATAATAATTAGAGATATTTCTAGTATATTTTGAATTGGATATGATTTCTCTTGGAATGTAGCCATTAACGGACTCCACCTTGAATATTTCTGGTATATTTTGAATTGGATATTAACGGACTCCAATAGTTGTTGATCAGTTCCACCTTGAGATAGTTGTTGATCAGTTTTTCGTCGGTGGGCCGGAACTTCATACCAGAAGGAAGAGCCATCGTCCAATCTTCTTCTTCAACGAGTGAGTTCATGATCTGATGATATTCTTCTTGTCGTTCTTGTTCTTGGGGGCATCGACCAATATTCTTCTTCAATGAGTGGTCTTCTTCTTCAACGAGTGAGTTCATGATCTGATGATATTCTTCTTGTCAACGAGTGAGTTCATGATCTGATGATATTCTTCTTGTCTTCTTGGGGCATCGACCAATCTTCTTCTTCATTGGGTAGTGGCATCGACCAATCTTCTTCTTCATTGGGTAGTGGCTGAGATATTGGACCTGATTATCATCAGTCATTGGGTAGTGGCTGAGATATTGGACCTCCATGCTCTTGTTATGCTCTTGTTATTCTTTATTATAATCTTGCACTTCTACCAATCCATTCTCATCAAAATCAGGCAACTCTGCTATAAAATCATCAATCATCTACGTCTAATGGCATATCATCATACAAATGCTCTTGTTATTCTTTATTATAATCTTGCACTTCTACCAATCCATTCTCATCAAAATCAGGCAACTCTGCTATAAAATCATCAATCATCTACGTCTAATGGCATATCATCATACAAACCCTACGTCTAATGGCATATCATCATCCTAATGGCCAACTCTACCATAAAATCATCAATCATCTACCTCTAATGGCATATCATCATACAAACCAACCGTATGTCAGTTTTGGTATTAATCATCTACCTCTAATGGCATATCATCATACAAACCAACCGTATGTCAGTTTTGGTATTATTCCTCAAAGTTTTGGTATTATTCCTCAATTTAGGTCAAAGACAGCTTATATCCAATCGTACTTCCATCGTCATCGTTACTCCTTACCGGATTGGTATTATTCCTCAATTTAGGTCAAAGACAGCTTATATCCAATCGTACTTCCATCGTCATCGTTACTCCTTACCGGAGTCGAACTCAGTTTTGGTCGAACTCAGTTTCGGTATTATTAATCCTCCAATCTTCCATCGTTACTTAGCGACCTCAGTTTTGGTATTATTAATCCTCCAATCTTCCATCGTTACTTAGCGTTTTGGTATTATTAATCCTCCAATCTTCCATCGTTACTTAGCGACCTGTCTTGACTTGATACCCCTTTCGTATTTCGATTTTCCAATCCTTTTTTTGATCCTATCGATTTTCCAATCCTTTTGATCCTTCTAAAGAAATAGATTCTCCTTGAAATTAGGGTTTAGCTTATTGAAAAAAGGCCCATTAACATATCCTATTGTTACATACATGGAGTTGGATAATAACTTCAAATCGCGCTCAATTTAATTTTTTTTTGTAATTTAGAACAGAACCCTTTCGCAATATATTTGATAATTGCAAGGTGATTTTTGTCTAAGTTGAGAAATATAGTCACATATCTTGTTGTCCTCAGTAAGAAATATAGTCACATATCTTGTCCGGTCGAAGATTTTAACATCGGCGATCTTCTCGCCGTAGAATTGGAGGTCAAGAATCCCTCCGGAAGATTTTAACATCGACGATCTTCTGGCCGTAGAAGACGATTGGAGGTCAAGAATCCCTCCGGGAAGATGGCAATGAATAATCAAACTGTTATAGACTCTCGCCGTAGAAGACGATTGGAGGTCAAGAATCCCTCCGGGAAGATGGCAATGAATAATCAAACTGTTATAGACTCTCGCCGTAGAAGACGATTGGAGGTCAAGAATCCCTCCGGGAAGATGGCAATGAATAATCAAACTGTTATAGACTCCTACTTCTACGCACCTCCATATCTATCTATCTTAATAATATCATTTCATTTTTTGTTTTTATAAATCATTTTTAAATATTAATTAATTATAATTATCGATAATATTAGGGTTACAAAATTGTATTGTGTTGTAGTTATATATATCTATCTATCTTAATAATATCATTTCATTTTTTGTTTTTATAAATCATTTTTAAATATTAATTAATTATAATTATCGATAATATTAGGGTTACAAAATTGTATTGTGTTGTAGTTATATATATCTATCTATCTTAATAATATCATTTCATTTTTTGTTTTTATAAATCATTTTTAAATATTAATTAATTATAATTATCGATAATATTAGGGTTACAAAATTGTATTGTGTTGTAGTTATATATATCTATCTATCTTAATAATATCATTTCATTTTTTGTTTTTATAAATCATTTTTAAATATTAATTAATTATAATTATCGATAATATTAGGGTTACAAAATTGTATTGTGTTGTAGATATATATTGGATGAAGTGGCGATATGTTCAACTTGGGCAGAGTGATGAAGGCTTAAGTTTTTATAGATGAAACTATTTGATATATAAATTTGTACATATTCATACTTAAGAAACATATCGATTCTATTACACAAATATTTATTCGATTCTATTACACAAATATTTATTTGAGTTTGTATATGAAATATTTATTGAATATGTATTGTATTACTAGGAGTTAAGTATATTTTCCTTTCTAGTTCATAGATCTAATTACAAAAGCACTCCTTCCTCATATTTATAGGAGCACTGGGCTAGTTTCTAGATTTTTCTTGCCTATTCCATTTAATCTAGATTTTTCTTTTTTCTACCTTTTCTATTTAATATCTAGTATACTCTAGATTATTCCATATATTACATAATACATCATCTTCCTAGTATAATCTAAATTATTCTTATATACACATTACATAATACAACATCATTCATAAGTTTCTAAAATATTCTAAAAATATGCATCACTTCCTAATAACGACATTATGACTTGGACAAGTAATTACGAGCAAGATCCCGATCAACTTCAAGGTATGCTAATGATCTTGTACTCAAATTCATTTTATTATTTTATTATTATTGTTGTTATGCATTTTAATTAGATTATCTTTATTTATTTTGACTAACTTTTTTATATATGTTTTATTATATCTCTTTAGCCGTGGATCATGGAGATGGTAAGAAGTATTTGTTTACCAAGGTGAAGAGGACTGGAAAATCAAAGTTTGAAAGAGATATCAAATCAAGGCCCAGATGCTTTTGGAAGGCGACTCAACGTTCGATGCCCATTAAGAGTGACGACGGAAGGATAATCGGATATGAGGGATAATACGAAGACTAATTGATTGATGAATGAGTATCGACTAAAATTGTCCGATTCGGATATATGACATTAATTTCGTTACATTAGTTTATTTATTTGTTATTATATGTATGTCAACTAATTATTCGTATTTTTTCCTCGTGCAACATCGTTCTTCAGACACGGAGGAATTGGTATTGGCTGTCGTTTATCAAGCCCATAGGAGACAACAATGATGTCAAGATTCAATCTAGAATGGGTTTCTTAGAACATATAAATAGTAGTATAAGGTTTTATGACGTTGTTTGTAGGGTATAGAGGGGTGCTAGCCTAGTTAGGTTGTCTATGTATCCTGCTGATATTTCTTCATTCATTTTAATATAATACATTATAAATTATCATTCATATCAAATATTTATGTTGTAAAGTACAATATATTTCAAATAGTATGGTATAAAGAATCACAAAAAATGATTAATTGCCACCTATTTATGTTATTGTATTTGACATTTATTCTCGAAGTTCATTGAAAGCCTATCTCAACTAAATTAAGAAAGAGACTAACAAAGAGCAACAAACAAGAAGGTGAGCAGAAAGATCGATCAACTCTTGGGAAGTTATTGCATGCAGTATATATGAAATTGTATTTTATTAATTTACAGTATCAAGAATATAATACTAAATGTTATTCGTTTTTGTAGTAACTAGTTGGTCTCTCTCTCTAAAATGCTAATGATGTGTTGATGATGTTGTCACAGTATCTGGGCAACTAGAAAATGTTCGATCGAATTATTGGCAGTGCAAATTATCCATGCAAAAAGGGTACGTACACCAATTAATTTGCAATTTATTGGAATTAGGGTTTAGCTTTTGAGCTCATAATATTGAAGAAAGGCCCATTAACCCAGCTGGAGCCCAATATACATATTCTATAATTATATAGTATATACAATGTTACCTTAATATCAAATTCAGTAGACACTAGACAGTGGCAGTTGAGATCCCAAATTTAGTGGTTACTTATCAACATATGAAATTAACTCCATTTTGAAATAATGAATCACATGTGGTCGATATTGTAAGATTGGACGAGTTAATCTCAAATTGGAGGCTACAATCAATTTATATTGATGTAGTGTATAATATTTAATAAAATATATACTTTATATGGATTTACAATAATGAAACTTTCTTTAACCTGTTTAGGCTTTTGTATAAGATTTGCTCCTTTCCTCAACACATCCATTATCTCTCAATATATTTAACTTAATAATATGGTGAGATAAATTGGTCTTATTCGATATGAACAACTTTTTTAATATATATTATATATCACTAAATTAAAGGGCGAGTGTTAGATCCCCAAATTTCATGGCCACGTGGCAACATCCAGTGACAATATAATTTTCCTTATTTGGGGTTATAATTCCATCTCATATATATATATATATATATATATAATGCAAATCAGGTCTAATATTTTTGATACAAATCAAATCAAATAAAACAGATTTTCAAATCAAGATTATTGAGATTATTAATATACAATGTCTTATAATTATATAGAAACGTCTATATAAACCATATGAGTTTAGAAATAATTATTGTTACAAATAATACTCAGTACTAATCACTTCCAATCCATGGAACCATTTAACATCGACTTCCAATCCATGGAACCATTTAACATCGATGATCTTCTGGCCACCGTGGAACCATTTAACATCGATGATCTTCTGGCCGCCGTAGAAGACGAAGACGATTGGAGGTCAAGAGTGCCTCCGGGAATGAATTTCCGGCCAACGGATGAAGAACTGATCATCCACTATTTGACAGTGGAGTACCATGGTGTCGGCTACATCCCCAACGGCATTGTGACTTGGACGAATGTGTACGAGCAAGATCCCGATCAACTTCAAGGTACGCTAATGATCTTGTACTCAAATTCATTTTCTTGTTTTATTATGTATTATAATTAGATAATCTTTATTTCTTTTGACGAACTTTTTTCTTATTATATCTCTGAATTGTCTCTTTAGCCGTGGATCATGGAGATGGTAAGATGTACTTGTTTACCAAGGTGAAGAGGATTGGAAAATCAAAGTTTGAAAGGGGTATCAGATCAAGGCCCGGATGCTTTTGGAAGGCGACGCAACGTTCGACTCCCATTAGGAGTACTGACGATGGAAGAATAATCGGATATAAGTTTCCTTTCACTTATATGAGGGATAATACTAAGACTAATTGGTTGATGAATGAGTATCGATTAGAATTATCTGATTCAGAGGTATATATGACATTAGTTTTGTTTAATTATCTTGGTTAATTTCTACGTTATTAATTAATATGTGTATTATTTCAACTAATTATTCTTATTTTTTCTTCGTGTTGCAACAGCGTTCTTCACAACCGGAGGAATTGGTGCTAGCCGTTGTTTATCAAGTCCACAGGAGACAACAGTGATGACAAGAATCAATCAAGAATGGAGTTCACCGAAAACAGAAATGTTATTTAGGGTTTGGTTAGGGTTTTAGCTTATATTTGTCTTTAGGGTTTGATATAGAGTTCTATGACGTCGTTTGTAGGCTACAGAGGGGTGCTAACCTAGTTAGGATGTCTCTGTATCCTACTGATATTTCTTCATTCGTTTTAGTATAATACATTGTACATTATCATTCATATCAATTGTTTATATTGTAATTACATGCAATATATTTCAAATACTGTATAAAGAAACATAAACAAATTCTTTATTGCCACCTAATATTGTTGTTGTATTTGACATTACATTGTCCAAGTTCATTACAAGCCTATCTCAACTAAATTATGAAAGAGCCGATAATTGGCAGTGATTGTGCAAATTATCCATGCAAAAAGGGTACGTACAATAGTTTGCAATTTATTGGAATTAGGGTTTAGCTTTTGTGCTCATAATATTGAAGAAAGGCCCATTAACTCAGCTGGAGCCCAATTACATATCCTATCCCATGTGCTTGTTATAACTATTAATTAGGCCTACTTCCCACATAGGCTGTGGTGGATTATCGTTACAAACTTACACATATGGAGTTGGGCCGCTATATAAATTGAGGGCCCAATAATTTAAATCGGGCCTCAGTTGTATCCAAATGTATCTGGGTTACTAATGAAGCCCATTAATGGGTATTAGACCAATAACACATGCGGCCACAAACTATGAACAACAAATGAAAAGCATGGATTTCAAATTCACATCCATCCAAACATTACCGGTAGATTTATTACCATGGATTTGAAATCCCTCCTCAAATCCACCTATCCAAATGGACCCTTAATTTATTGGGAATTAGTAAAATATTATGAAGCGTAAACGTGTATCCAATTTACCTTGCACGTTTCCTTTTGGCCATTTTCAGAAATTTTTGAATCTGATTTAAATTAAAAAAAATGAGCCTTTTGTGCTGGGATCATAGAAGCACATCAAAGTGAGTTTGGTTTTTATTTTTTGTTCAATTATAAGTTTGTAACTCACACGTATAAGATTAAAGTTTAATTAGCAATAATAAATTTAGTTTGAGTGGAGAAAACAGTTTAATGTGTCAATTGTCCTCTTTTATTTTGAGCAAGATTTAGTCATTGCCTTCCAATTGTAATTGATCAAATAAATTTTTTTTTTTTTTTTTGCTAAAGATTGATCTATAATAAAATAAAATAAAAAGACAGAGAGAAATCAATGGGGATTACAGTGAAACCTATATAAATGAATACCCTTGAGACTAGAAAAAAATATTCATTTAGTGAAATTATTTATTTATCGATAAATGAATAATTTATTCATTTATCGAATTTTTATTCATTTAAAGGGTATTATTTTTATATTTTTTTTATCATTACAATTATTTTACATGTACATGCATCATGTATTTATAAGATTCTATGAATGGAATATTTAGAGTCTATATTTGGAATACATGCACCATATACGTATATAGACTAGGTACATGTATCATTAACTAATAAAATTTTATGTATGGAATACTTAGAGTCAACATTAGAAATACATGCACCATATATGTATATAGACTAAATGCACCATTAGTAAAATTCTATGTATGGAATACTAAAACACTAACAAAATGTATCTAACCTACACTATAAATATAGTTCTAAAGTTTTGATTTTTTTGTTAAGAAATGATTTTTTGTATTTGTTTATTGAAACACATGTTTTTTAGGATATTTATACATATATATATCTTATATATTTTAATGATTATTCATTTATATTTACATAGGGACTTTAAGAATTAAAAAAAAATTCATTAATACATTTAGTGAGGTTATTCATTTACCTCATTGACCTAAGTCGGGACCGAAGAAAATTATTCATTTGTCGAGGTTATTCATTTATCGAACATTCATTTATCGAGGTTTCACTGTACTTATAATTATATAATTACTTCTTTAAAGTTACATCAGTTTACGTTGTCCAAACACTTTACCAATTAAGATGCTTTAAATTAATTTTTTCAAGCACCTTTAATTTAAATTTATATAATATATTTAAAGTTTAATTAAATTGATTTGCTTGTAATGTATTTTTCCTTTAACTATTGTACGAAAAAAAAGTTCCTTCACGTAATTTATATGATAACACCTGTATATATCAAAATATATATAAAAACTATTTTATAAAGGAGTATTGTTCTTGTGCACCAGAACATATATTTAGATCCATGCAACCGGACGCTCACGTGTCGGGTCGGGTCGGGTCGGGTCGGGTCAAAATTTGTTCCTATTTTGTCTTGTTTGTTTGTTGTATAGATCATGTAGAAATTGTTTGCATGCCATTGTTTTTAGTAGTTTGATGAGTTATAATTACTTGCGTTTAATTAGACCGGATACATTTTATATTTCATGACGTATTTAATATACATCAAATATTAACTAATAATATGATTGATTATACATTACGTGTGATGATATTTAACATAAAAAATGTAAGAAGATCTCACGCGTGGTGTTTAATTATGTCGAAGCATTGATTCTATATTTATATAGTATATACAATGTTACCTTAATGTCAAATTCAGTAGACAGTGGCAGTTGAGATCCCAAATTTATTTATAAACATATGAAATTAACTCCATTTTGAAATAATGAATCACATGTGGTCGATGATGTAAGATTGGACGAGTTAATCTCAAATTGGAGGCTACAATCAATTTATATTGCTGTAGTGTATAATATTTAATAAAATATATACATTTTTTTTTCCCGAATGAAAGGTATAGAAATATAAAATTTGGGGTGTGTTAGTATTTTTCCCACCATACACTATATCACAAAAATTTATATGAGACATTCTTATAGCATAATTATTAAGAGTAAGTCTTATGTTGGACTGTCTCATGGATCATATTCCGTGGTCAATCCAGAATCCATATTTCATAATTAAAATATAAATTAATAAAAATAATTTTGTTATAAAAATGAATGGTAGATCAACCTATTTACAAAACATGATTCGTTAGACAATCTTGTATATGTTTGACCTGAAATGGGTAGCGTAATGTGAACTTTTAAATGACAACTGGACCCAAATAAAGTATACTTTATATGGATTTACAATAATGAAACTTTCTTTAACCTGTGTAGGCTTTTGTATAAGATTTGCTCCTTTCCTCAACACATCCATTATCTCTCAATATATTTAACTTAATAATGGTGAGATAAATTGGTCTTATTCAATATGAACAATTTTTTTTAATATATATTATATATCACTAAATTAAAGGGCGAGTGTTAGATCCCCGAATTCCCCGGCCAAGTGGCAACATCCAGTGATAATATAATTTCCTTATTTGGGATAACAATTCCACACTACAAGAAAAATGCACATAGACTACGCCCCTAAGACAACAATTTTTTGAAAAAACCGTTGTCGTAACCAAAATTGGCATTGTCGTAGACAAAACCGTTGTCGTAGGGCTGGAAAATGCGCTCATAGACAACGGCGCTTTATTGGCGTTGTCGTAGAGGCGTAGTCGTAGGGTAAAATTCAGCCCTAAGACAACGGTTGTGACTTGAGGTTGTCGTAGTGGTGTAGTCTTAGGTAAAAAATGAACCCTAAGACAACGCTTATGACATGAGGTTGTCGTAGATATGTAGTCGTTGATCCCTAAGACAACGGGTACAATATGAGGTTGTCGTTGAGGCGTAGTCATATATATGCCTACGACAACGGTAACTTTATAGTGTTGTCATAACCTTGTGGTAGCGTTGTCGTAGACTAAATAAACTTGATTTTTTATTTTTTTTACAATATGTAAATACAATTAAATCCCAATTCAATTCAATTGCAAACCCTAGTTATTTCTCTCTTACCACGCCCGTCGCTGCCCCTGCCCCTGCCATTGCCACCGATCCCGTCCTCGCCACCACTGCCCCAGCCGCTGTCCTTCTCCCCACGTCTTTCATCTCTTATTTTCAAACTCGTTTATTCATCCTCGTCGCTTGGATTGTTGTCGCAGGAGAGCAGGTGCCGCGGCCCCCCCTCCCCGCTCCCACCCCCGCCGATGTCCTTCTCTGCTAGCCGTGTTATCCTCTGTTAACCTTGATAACTTGTCTCGGGCAACTTTAAATTTTTGTTATGAATATTTGTTGTATGAAGTATTAGATGAATTTGGTATGACTATTTTGAGTTGAATGTCTTATTCTATATATTTGAATTTTTAGTAGATTGTAATAAAATGACTTGTAAGAGATAACGCTGAAATAAATTACGACAACAGTTTCCAAACTGTTGTCGTAAGGGTCTACAACAACTGTAAAATTAACCCACAACAACGGTAAATTAACCTACAACAACGGTTTAAAACCGTTGTCATAAGTATCTACGACAACGGTCAAAACAAAACAAAAGACATTGTAAAAGCGTTGTCTAATCTATCTGCGACAACGGCGGGACAACGGTTAAAAATCGTTATCGTTGGTCTCTACAACAACGGCTTAAAACCGTTGTCAAAACGTTGTCGTAGGTAGAGAAGACAACGCTTCTTTAGAACAATGACCCTACGACAACGGTTAAAAACCGTTGTCTATGTGCGTCACAACCGTTGTCGTAGGGGTCTAAGACAACGGTTAAAAACCGTTGTCTATGAGTGAAAATTTGCTGACCCCTACGACAACGCTGCTTTCTGGCCTACGACAATGGTTAAAAACCGTTGTCTATCAACGTTTTTCTTGTAGTGCCATTTCATATATATATATATATATATATATATATGCTTAAATTCAAGAGTGGCCCTGTAGGATAGGGCTCTGGCCGAAATGTGGCCCACGATCAGTCAAATTAGGCCCAATACAAAACTGTCGTAAAAAATTAACGGGACAAAGTCACGTGATACGCACGTGTCTGTTAAATCAAGAGGAGTCAGCCAAAGTGGGGTCAAAATCCCTAAATTCAGTTAGAACCCTAATCGCACTCCCAAAATCGCACCTTAATTTCCCCAAATCGCACCCCAAATTCCACAAATCGCATCCAAATTCTGAAGTACACTGAAGACTGAATCGCTAGCAGGCCATTTGCTAAAGTTCGAAGCAGGAACCCCGAAGTCTGAGTGCAAGCAAAACCACGATGGTAAAGAATCGCGATGGTGATAAAACTTAGTATTCAAACTCTTGGCAGCTTATTAGTTTTTGGGCATGTTTAATATGTTTCTTGAGTTATTGGTAACCTGAATGCAGAATGTATTGCTCACAGTATGTTTAGTTTGTTTCTTGAGTTTTTTTTTATGAGTTTTGGCTCCATGTTGTAATGTTGGCTTATATAATTTTGGCTGTGTTGTCCATGAGATGATGAGATGTGTGCAGCAACATCTCATCATCTCATCCAAAGTGGAGTCAGCCAAAGTGGGGTCAAAATCCCTAAATTCAGTTAGAACCCTAATCGCACTCCCAAAATCGCACCTTAATTTCCCCAAATCGCACCCCAAATTCCACAAATCGCATCCAAATTCTGAAGTACACTGAAGACTGAATCGCTAGCAGGCCATTTGCTAAAGTTCGAAGCAGGAACCCCGAAGTCTGAGTGCAAGCAAAACCACGATGGTAAAGAATCGCGATGGTGATAAAACTTAGTATTCAAACCCTTGGCAGCTTATTAGTTTTTGGGCATGTTTAATATGTTTCTTGAGTTATTGGTAACCTGAATGCAGAATGTATTGCTCACAGTATGTTTAGTTTGTTTCTTAAGTTTATTTTTATGAGTTTTGGCTCCATGTTGTAATGTTGGCTTATATAATTTTGGCTGTGTTGTCCATGAGATGATGAGATGTGTGCAGCAACATGTAAATCAAGCGAGAGAAAAATTATGGGATACTCTTGGGAATGAGGTTTTCAAGGAGTTGGGTTTCTGTGATATGGGTGATGAGGTGGCATGCAAGTGGACCACAGATGATGAGAAAGTTTTTCACGAGGTTGTTTTCTCTAATCCCGTATCCCTTGTTAGACAATTTTGGAAGCACCTGAGTGCTGCATTTCCAACTCGTACAAAGAAGGAACTTGTCAGCTATTATTTCAATGTCTTTATGCTTCGTAGGAGAGCTGTCCATGTGTTGGAGATAGATTGCGATGATGATGAAGAGCAGAGAGTTGTCCATGGAGACTTATATCAAAACGGATCTCATTCATTGGATCAAGATACTGATATGGGGAGTGCTATTTTGTCAGAGTAGAAGGGGAAGACTCCACCATTGAGTCATTTGACGATCAGAATATGGATTCAAGCTGGGTGGATGACTTCTGGTCTGAGCCACAGAATATCTGCGGGGACGAGGCTAGTAATCTAAACATGGCACTTTTGATGGCAAAGGTGAAAAGCAAGATGCTGAGATGAATGATATAACACAGCTGATATCTGGCGAAGAAACGGAGGAACTGTACGATAACAAAATTTTTTATTCATAACTTAGTTATCCCTTGTATTACTAGGGTGAAGTTGGTTTCGGGGGTAGAAGAAGGCGAAATCTGCCCGATCACATCCCCCGGTTCGAATTGATCTATTTATACATAAGAAATTTAGTTATTATGTAATATATTGTTTATGAATGAGTAGATGAAGACATTTCTCCTCTTGATTTTAGATTTCTATCTTTTTTTTGTCTTGTTTATGTGGTGGATTTGATTTGCAGATGTTTTCTTGAGTTGTTGGTGTTTAGGGATAAAATCATATTTGGTCCCATAACTATTGTCTTTTTTACAATTAGTCCCACAACTATTTGTTTTTTTTTAATTTGGTCCCATAATTTAAATAATTGCTCTATTTTGATCCCAATATCATCAAAAATTTCAAATAAATATATAAATAAGAAGTTTGGTGGAAATATTGGTAGAAAAAACCAGGAATATCGGTTTGGGGAAAAAAATTCCCCCCAAAAGTTTACCTAACGTTTCCGTCCATAAAGATAACGGACAGGGCCGTTATTAAATTTTTTTGGACTGTTTCTGAAACCATGGGGCTGTTTTCGGCCAGTGACCATTCCTGCAGGACCACTCATGAATTTAAGCCTATATATATATATATATATATAATGCTAATGCAAATTAGGTCTAATATTTTTGATACAAATGATCGAATCAAATAAAACAGATTTTCAAATCAAGATCATTGAGATTATTAATATACAATGTCTTAAAATTATATAGAAACGTCTATATAAACCATATGAGTTTAGAAATATAGTCCCATGCATGCACATCTTCTTGTCCCATGCACATCTTCTTGTCCCATGCATTATTGTTAGAAATACTCAGTACTACTCAGAATCTATGGGATCTTCTTGTCCCATGCATGCACTATTATTACGAATACTCAGTACTAATTAACCAGATGGATCGAGAACTGGATCTCAGTACTACTACTACCCAGATGGATGGAGAATTGGAATTGAGAACTGGATGCTTTTTTATATGCTGAACCACTTCCTGATTTTAACATCGACAATGGATCGAGAATGGGAGGGTATGCTGAACCACTTCCTGATTTTAACATCAACCCACTTCCTGATTTTAAAATCCACGATGGATCGAGAACTGACCCACTTCCTGATTTTGGATCGAGAATTGGATGCTTCTTTGTATCCGATATCCAATTCATTTGAGGATCAAGATTATCGAGTTTGATTATTATGCAAAACTCTTTAGATTTCTATGAAATAAATTTAAATCCTAACGTCTATATATTTTCAGTTTACAAATAGGAATTGATATTTTTCTCCTCGTCACTATAGATAATCAGTACTTATACCTAGTACTTATGCCTACTATGATGCTGCTCTTGCCCACATTATTTAGTGGTTAAATATTTACTTATGCTCTTGGCTACATTGCTAACGGCTGGTATTTAGTGGTTAAATATTTTATGAGAGGTGTTTTAGTATGTGTGAGATTAGGACTAGAAGAAGGATTATATTAAGTAATTAATGTTTCATTTAGAAATAGTAGGGAGAGGTTACATATTTTGTGGGAGGTGTTTACGTGTGAGATTAGGATAGGAAGAAAGATTATATTAAGTAAATGTTTTATTTAGAAATAGTAGGAAAGTATATTGGAGGAAGAGTGGTAAGAATTAGACTAAATATGTGTATACTCTTGTTACACTGCATATGAAGTATATCATCATATGTATAATATCTAGTAGGAAAGTAATATGTGTGGGAGTATACTCTAGTTTGGCACGTGGATGATAATTTTTTTTGATGTTATTGTTTTATAAAACTTTTGTTGTTATTGTTTAAAAAATAAACATAAAAATTGATACATTAAACTAAAATTTCGGGTTCATCAATTCGTAACAAATCAAGTTCGAAATTCTGAAATGATTGTTAATAAAACATAACTACTTCTAGTTATATTTTTTCTTTTTTGATCTTCTTTTGTGTAATTTATACTCATCTATTCTTTTCCGAGGATTGTATAATAAAGTTTTAAGTGTATTATATTTTTTTTCTTTTTTATCTTCTTTTGTGTAATTTATATATACTCATCTATTCTTTTTCGAGGATTGTATAATAAAGTTTTAAGCGTATTCTACTCCTCTTTTTTAGAGATGTGAGTATATTCTTCATTTTCCTTATTAATTAAAATGTGGAAATGAATATTTATTACATTAATATTGGGTTCTTTTTATTCCCAAAAAATCAAAATTTATAGACAAAATCAAATAATCATAAGAGTAACATTAAGTTTCAAAATTTTGAAACAAAAGATAAAAAATTTATAGTTGATTAATTTATAGTTGATTGTGTTCTTTGTATATTGGCTTCTACTTATATATATTTTGTTTCTTGATGTGTGTCTTATTCTTACTCTTCTTTTTCCAACTTGAGATTAAATGTATTTTTTTTCTCATTATTTTTTATAGAATATAAGATTTACTCATTATATGATCATGATTTTCCTTTCAAATATTTACTCATCCTTTTGACTCATCCTTTTGATGTTTGAGTAATGATAATACCCTTCAACACCACATATATTTGTCCAACTCTTCTATCTCCTTCATTTACGTGATATATGATCTATTTCCTTCATATATGATCATTGAACAAAGTATATGTTGTTTGATATTCAGATCTATATACCTTCTTGATCTTGTATTTGGTATCTCAATTCACATTTCAAAATCTAATTTTTAGGATAAATCATTATCTACGGCCTCAATAATGATTAGAGATATTTCTGGTATATTTTGAATTGGATATGATTCCTCTTGGAATGTAGCCATTAACGGACTCCACCTTGAATATTTCTGGTATATTTTGAATTGGATATGATTCCTCTTGGAATGTAGCCATTAACGGACTCCACCTTGAATATTTCTGGTATATTTTGAATTGGATATGATTCCTCTTGGAATGTAGCCATTAACGGACTCCACCTTGAGACAGTTGTTGATCAGTTCCACCTTGAGATAGTTGTTGATCAGTTTTTCGTCGGTGGACCGAAGAGCCATCGTCCAATCTTCTTCTTCAACGAGTGAGTTCATGATCTGATGATATTCTTCTTGTCGTTCTTGTTCTTGGGGCATCGACCAATCTTCTTCTTCAATGAGTGAGTCTTCTTCTTCAACGAGTGAGTTCATGATCTGATGATATTCTTCTTGTCTTTTGGGGCATCGACCAATCTTCTTCTTCATTGGGTAGTGGCTGAGATATTGGACCTGATTATCATCAGGACGATCATGGCTTCATGCTCTTGTTATTCTTTATTATAATCTTGCACTTCTACCAATCCATTCTCATCAAAATCAGGCAACTCTGCTATAAAATCATCAATCATCAATCATACAAACCCAAACCCTACGTCAAATGGCATATCATCATACAAACATACAAACCCTACGTTGGCATATCATCATACATAGCCTAATGGGTACGTTGGCATATCATCATACATAGCCTAATGGGCAACTCTGCGGTATGTCAGTTTTGGTATTATTCCTCGTCAGTTTTGGTATTATTCCTCAAAGTCAAACTCAGTTTTGGTATTATTCCTCATATAGGTCAAAGACAGCTTATATCCAATTCCTCATATAGGTCAAAGACACGTTACTCCTTACCGGAGTCGAACTCAGAGTAGCTTTCCATTAGCGACCTGTCTTGACTTGATACCCCTTTCGTATTTCGATTTTCCAATCCTTTTTTTGATCCTATCGATTTTCCAATCCTTTTGTATTTTCCTATCGATTTTCCAATCCTTTTGATCCTTCTAAAGAAATACATTCTCCTTGAAATTAGGGTTTAGCTTATTGAAAAAAGGCCCATTAACATATCCTATTGTTACATATATGGAGTTGGATAATAACTTCAAATCGCGCTCAATTTATTTTTTTTTTGCAATTTAGAACAGAACCCTTTCGCAATATATTTGATAATTGCAAGGTGATTTTTCTCGTTGAGAAATATAGTCACATATCTTGTCGTCCTCAGTAAGAAATATAGTCACATACCTTGTCCTCCTCATTACTACTCACAATCCATGGAACCGGTCGAAGATTTTAACATCGACGATCTTCTCGCCATAGAAGACGATTGGAGGTCAAGAATCCCTCCGGGAAGATTTTAACATCGACGATCTTCTCGCCGTAGAAGACGATTGGAGGTCAAGAATCCTCCGGGAAGATTTTAACATCGACGATCTTCTCGCCGTAGAAGACGATTGGAGGTCAAGAATCCTCCGGGAAGATTTTAACATCGACGATCTTCTCGCCGTAGAAGACGATTGGAGGTCAAGAATCCCTCCGGGAAGATGGCAATGAATAATCAAACTGTTATAGACTCCTACTTCTACGCACCTCCATATCTATCTATCTTAATAATATCATTTCATTTTTTGTTTTTATAAATCATTTTTAAATATTAATTAATTATAATTATCGATAATATTAGGGTTACAAAATTGTATTGTGTTGTAGTTATATATATCTATCTATCTTAATAATATCATTTCATTTTTTGTTTTTATAAATCATTTTTAAATATTAATTAATTATAATTATCGATAATATTAGGGTTACAAAATTGTATTGTGTTGTAGTTATATATATATATATCTATCTTAATAATATCATTTCATTTTTTGTTTTTATAAATCATTTTTAAATATTAATTAATTATAATTATCGATAATATTAGGGTTACAAAATTGTATTGTGTTGTAGATATATATTGGATGAAGTGGCGATATGTTCAACTTGGGCAGAGTGATGAAGGCTCAAGTTTTTATAGATGAAACTATTTGATATATAAATTTGTACATATTCATACTTAAGAAACATATCGATTCTATTACACAAATATTTATTCGATTCTATTACACAAATACTTATTTGAGTTTGTATATGAAATATTTATTGAATATGTATTGTATTACTAGGAGTTAAGTATATTTTCCTTTCTAGTTCATAGATCTAATTACAAAAGCACTCCTTCCTCATATTTATAGGAGCACTAGGCTAGTTTCTAGATTTTTCTTGCCTATTCCATTTAATCTAGATTTTTCTTTTTTCTACCTTATCTTTTTAATATCTAGTATACTCTAGATTATTCCATATATTACATAATACATCATCTTCCTAGTATAATCTAAATTATTCTTATATACACATTACATAATACAACATCATTCATAAGTTTCTAAAATATTCTAAAAATATGCATCACTTCCTAATAACGACATTATGACTTGGACAAGTAATTACGAGCAAGATCCCGATCAACTTCAAGGTATGCTAATGATCTTGTACTCAAATTCATTTTCTTATATATGACATTAATTTCGTTACATTAGTTTATTTATATGTTATTATATGTATGTCAACTAATGATTCGTATTTTTTCCTCGTGCAACATCGTTCTTCAGACACGGAGGAATTGGTATTGGCTGTCGTTTATCAAGTCCATAGGAGACAACAATGATGTCAAGATTCAATCTAGAATGGGTTTCATAGAACATATAAATAGTAGTATAAGGTTTTATGACGTTGTTTGTAGGGTATAGAGGGGTGCTAGCCTAGTTAGGTTGTCTATGTATCCTGCTGATATTTCTTCATTCATTTTAATATAATACATTATAAATTATCATTCATATCAAATATTTATGTTGTAAAGTACAATATATTTCAAATAGTATGGTATAAAGAATCACAAAAAATGATTAATTGCCACCTATTTATGTTGTTGTATTTGACATTTATTCTCGAAGTTCATTGAAAGCCTATCTCAACTAAATTAAGAAAGAGACTAACAAAGAGCAACAAACAAGAAGGTGAGCAGAAAGATCGATCAACTCTTGGGAAGTTATTGCATGCAGTATATATGAAATTGTATTTGATTAATTTACAGTATCAAGAATATAATACTAAATGTTATTCGTTTTTGTAGTAACTAGTTGGTCTCTCTCTCTAAAATGCTAATGATGTGTTGATGATGTTGTCACAGTATCTGGGCAACTAGAAAATGTTAATTCGAATTATTGGCAGTGCAAATTATCCATGCAAAAAGGGTACGTACACCAATTTGCAATTTATTGGAATTAGGGTTTAGCTTTTGAGCTCATAATATTGAAGAAAGGCCCATTAGCCCAGCTGGAGCCCAATCTATAATTATATATTATATACAATGTTACCTTAATATCAAATTCAGTAGACACTAGACAGTGGCAGTTGAGATCCCAAATTTAGTGGTTACTTATCAACATATGAAATTAACTCCATTTTGAAATAATGAATCACATGTGGGCGATATTGTAAGATTGGACGAGTTAATCTCAAATTGGAGGCTACAATCAATTTATATTGATGTAGTGTATAATATTTAATAAAATATATACTTTATATGGATTTACAATAATGAAACTTTCTTTAACCTGTTTAGGCTTTTGTATAAGATTTGCTCCTTTCCTCAACACATCCATTATCTCTCAATATATTTAACTTAATAATATGGTGAGATAAATTGGTCTTATTCGATATCAACAACTTTTTTAATATATATTATATATTACTAAATTAAAGGGCGAGTGTTAGATCCCCAAATTTCATGGCCACGTGGCAACATCCAGTGACAATATAATTTTCCTTATTTGGGGTTATAATTCCATCTCAAATATATATATATATATATAATGCAAATCAGGTCTAATATTTTTGATACAAATCAAATCAAATAAAACAGATTTTCAAATCAAGATTATTGAGATTATTAATATACAATGTCTTAAAATTATATAGAAACGTCTATATAAACCATATGAGTTTAGAAATAATTATTGTTACAAATAATACTCAGTACTAATCACTTCCAATCCATGGAACCATTTAACATCGACTTCCAATCCATGGAACCATTTAACATCGATGATCTTCTGGCCACCGTGGAACCATTTAACATCGATGATCTTCTGGCCGCCGTAGAAGACGAAGACGATTGGAGGTCAAGAGTGCCTCCGGGAATGAATTTCCGGCCAACGGATGAAGAACTGATCATCCACTATTTGACAGTGGAGTACCATGGTGTCGGCTACATCCCCAACGGCATTGTGACTTGGACGAATGTGTACGAGCAAGATCCCGATCAACTTCAAGGTACGCTAATGATCTTGTACTCAAATTCATTTTCTTGTTTTATTATGTATTATAATTAGATAATCTTTATTTCTTTTGACGAACTTTTTTCTTATTATATCTCTGAATTGTCTCTTTAGCCGTGGATCATGGAGATGGTAAGATGTACTTGTTTACCAAGGTGAAGAGGATTGGAAAATCAAAGTTTGAAAGGGGTATCAGATCAAGGCCCGGATGCTTTTGGAAGGCGACGCAACGTTCGACTCCCATTAGGAGTACTGACGATGGAAGAATAATCGGATATAAGTTTCCTTTCACTTATATGAGGGATAATACTAAGACTAATTGGTTGATGAATGAGTATCGATTAGAATTATCTGATTCAGAGGTATGACATTAGTTTTGTTTAATTATCTTGGTTAATTTCTACGTTATTAATTAATATGTGTATTATTTCAACTAATTATTCTTATTTTTTCTTCGTGTTGCAACAGCGTTCTTCACAACCGGAGGAATTGGTGCTAGCCGTTGTTTATCAAGTCCACAGGAGACAACAGTGATGACAAGAATCAATCAAGAATGGAGTTCACCGAAAACAGAAATATTATTTAGGGTTTGCTTAGGGTTTTAGCTTATATTTGTCTTTAGGGTTTGATATAGAGTTCTATGACGTCGTTTGTAGGCTACAGAGGGGTGCTAACCTAGTTAGGATGTCTCTGTATCCTACTGATATTTCTTCATTCGTTTTAGTATAATACATTGTACATTATCATTCATATCAATTGTTTATATTGTAATTACATGCAATATATTTCAAATACTGTATAAAGAAACATAAACAAATTCTTTATTGCTACCTAATATTGTTGTTGTATTTGACATTACATTGTCGAAGTTCATTACAAGCCTATCTCAACTAAATTATGAAAGAGCCAATAATTGGCAGTGATTGTGCAAATTATCCATGCAAAAAGGGTACGTACACCAATTTGCAATTTATTGGAATTAGGGTTTAGCTTTTGTGCTTATAATATTGAAGAAAGGCCCATTAACTCAGCTGGAGCCCAATTACATATCCTATCCCATGTGCTTGTTATATCTATTTAACTTTCTTTCGGCCCACCTATGCTTATCCAACCTACAAAGCAGGCTTCCACTAATTAGGCCTACTTCCCACATAGGCTGAGGTGCATTATCATTACACAAATGGAGTTGGGCCACTATATAAATTGAGGGCCCAATAACTTCAATCGGGCCTCAGTTGTATCCAAATATATCTGGGTTACTAATGAGGTCCATTAATGGGTATTAGCCCAATAACACATGCGGTTGCAAACTAATTGTGGTGTAGTTGTAGAGTTGAATACAATATCAGTATTTGATTTCTAACGACTCT
Organism: Scutellaria baicalensis; assembly: GCA_005771605.1. Classification (NCBI taxonomy): domain Eukaryota; kingdom Viridiplantae; phylum Streptophyta; class Magnoliopsida; order Lamiales; family Lamiaceae; genus Scutellaria; species Scutellaria baicalensis. The sequence continues at coordinate 30,436,331 of CM016726.1, forward strand.
GAAAAATTATTTTTAAACTTATTTGACTATTGATAAATGAAATATAAATTAAAAATAAAGATAGGAGTAAGAATAAGGACCAACAAGGAGGCTCTATCTTATTTACATCAGTCAAAACTGCTTATGTATCAAAAAATGAAATAAAAAATAACATCTGAAATATTCTTCTTCAACGTCATGCTTAGAAGGATGATCTTAATTCATGTGGCTCAAAGTCTTACTAATTATGGTTTTTACAATTTTACTATACAATTACATGTTAGGCAAGATCTAGAGTATCGTACAACTTCACTAGGGTGCCCCATGTTATCATAAAATATCATATTAAATGTAGACAATTTATTGCTGAAAATAAAAGAGAAATAACTTTTGAGTTTATTGAATTCTTCCCATCTTTACAAATTTAAAGCGAAGCAATACAATGATTCAAGAAGGTACATAAAAAGACTTTTGAACATGGTAATGAATATGGTCTACTTATTTATGGCACGTGGCTCTCATTGTGACAACATCAAACGATGATACCAACAATATTTCCAACACCATTTGATCCAGACAGCAATAACCTAAGAAGAATCAGGAGTTGACTTGGTCAAGGAGGTGAATGTGACAGAGGAGCTCAACAAGATCCTCCCAACTTCAACCTCGAATGTATCATACTTGAGAAAAAAGTCAACCAACATTAACCTACACAGAAGAAGCACCAGATCTTTCCCCGGGCATTGCTTGTTCTCCACCGTTGGATCCTCGGTTTCTCTGCCATTGGACCAGTACACGTACTCCATCAGCTTCTCTCCCTCCGGGCCCACAAATCTCTCGGCGACGAACTCATCAGGGTTGTCGAAGATCTTGGGATCCTTGGTCGCCATTGGCTGGTACCCAAACAGCATCTCTCCTTTCTTGATCAAGAACCAAGATTCATGGTTCTGAATCTTGAAATCCTCCTTGGCTTTTCCGTACTGATAAGGCACTGGAGGTTCGATTCGCAGAACCTCGTAAACCACTGATTTTGTCAGCGTCATTTCGTTTATGGCTGCCACAGTGACTGATCCTTGTTTCTTGACCGCCGCCCTGATCTCTGCGGCGAGTCGGCGGTGCAAGGCTTCGCCGCCGAGGCCGACCCACTTCATCAGGGCTGGGAACGCTGTTTTCATCCCGCCATAGGCGTTGAAGCCTGCGAGGAAGACGAGGTTGTGGCAAGCTTCCTGTCTGTTAAGCCCTAGCTTTTCAGCTTCATCGAGAACTGAACCTGCTGAGTTGTGGAAAGCGTCGTATAATTTGTTGTAATAAGATTTCACGACGAAAAACGGGATTGGGAATGTGTGTATCAGCAGATCTTCTAGAAAGTTGGGTACGAATTTTAAGCCCAGAGTCATCAACGGAGCAAGCTGGCCAAACAACCACAAGTCCATCATTTTCGGGCCTTTGGGCCCGATACTGGTTTCTGAAGGATTCTTGTCGCAGAGCAAGCGGAAAACGAACTCGAATGACATGGCGTCGTTCAAGTCGTTGAAGTAGGAGCTGCCTTTAGCAGAGACTTCATCTTCAAGGCCCGACAAGAGCCCAGACATTGCTTGTCGGAATAACGGGATGAACTGGTCGTGTTTCTTCGATAATAAAGAAAGGAAGAATCCTTTGAGAAGTGCATGGGTCGGTTCAGAAGGATCAAGATAAGCGCAGGCCCGGTAGCCGCCGGTGAATGCGGTGGACGGCATGAAAGCGCCGTCAAGAACGTCTCTCTTCTCGACTTTAGAGGTGTCGAAGAGGGTCTGGAAACTGACGGCGTCAAGAAGACAGATGACACGAGGGTTTCGGGCCAGAAACGGGCCCGGCGGCATGTTGCATCGGAAAACTGTGGATTGGTATCTCTCCATCCGGGCTTTCAAGTAATTCAGTTCGCCTTGGGTGTAGTAGTAGCTGAAGCGGTCTTTAATGGGCCCGAAAAACGGAAGCCCGTATTCGCCGGGGATTTCTCGAGTGGGAAGAGAAGACATTGCTGGATTGGTAATTGTGTTTGGTTTTACAGATAAATGCTACTAAGATGGTTATACTTATATATAAATTCAACACATAAACACATATACATAAATTAAAGAAGGAAATGAAACAAAGAAATTAATAGTAAAACCGTGCCAAAAATATTTTCCACGTGTGATAGTTTGAACTATTTATATGCTAGCTAAAATTGTTGACAGTATATTTTAAAATGACATTTTGAACATTTAAATATTACAATTTGGTGGGGCATAGGAATATTTCCAATGGGCAGCGAAAACACGTTTCTTTATTAAATTTAAGACAAATTATTGGATGATACCGTCTTACGGATCTCATTCCGTGAGACGGGTCAACCCGACCCGGTTAAAGTCAAAAGTCAACGGTCAACGTTCAAAAGTAAACGCCGATCCAAAAATATTACATATTATATGTAAAAGTAGTACACAACATACATGAAAGTATTATATTATAAATGTAATATTTTTACTTTTATAAGGTAATATTTTTATGTGTGACAAAATTTTGAGAAATTATGTAATACTTTTGTGTGTTTTAGGTATTACTTTTCAATATACTATGTAATACTTTTGTAAAATAGTATGATTTTGGATTTGGTTAGAGTGTATGAAAATATGTAATATTTTTATGTGTAGTAGGTAATATTTTTCTATATATCATCTAATACTTTTGTAATATATTATACATTATATGACACGTGGGTTTCGGGCCAGAAACGGGCCCGGCGGCATGTTGCATCGGAAAACTGTGGATTGGTATCTCTCCATCCGGGCTTTCAAGTAATTCAGTTCGCCTTGGGTGTAGTAGTAGCTGAAGCGGTCTTTAAAGGGCCCGAAAAACGGAAGCCCGTATCCGCCGGGGATTTCTCGAGTGGGAAGAGAAGACATTGCTGGATTGGTAATTGTGTTTGGTTTTACAGATAAGTGCTACTGAGATGGTTATACTTATACCTATATGATGCTTAAGCTATCCATTCATCCTTATAAGTAGTCCCATCACAAGATTCCGTAATATATTATCGGACCCTTTTATATAATAGTGTTTCATTTTTCAACCAACAAATTAATATTGTTGATATGTTATTTATCACCTCTAATAAAGATAATCAAACACACCCGTATAGTAAATAGTATGAAATCATTTTTTGGGGTTATCTTTCATTTTGAATGTAGATTTAGCGTGAAATTGTTTGGTATTAGACCCCAGTAATTGAGGTTTATCATATTTATTTATATCACGTGAAAAATGTCAGGCGTGCAGAACTGAAAATAGTATAAATTTATTATATCTTTTCATAGGAGGATAGAGCAATGATGGATCGAAATTAATTATTGTCGGAGGAGAGTTGAAGATTGATTTATTCTCATTAATATCTTTATTTTGATTTCATATTTATTCTGTATGACTAGGTTTATTTTGATTGGGAGGTTTATGTTATTTTTCGGACATGAATAGATAAAATCTCATTTTTCTCTAAAATAGTATGTTCTGATATTTCTTATATGTGCATCAGTATTTGTTGATACTCATAATAATTTTTTTAGCAATTAGAAACACCTTTTAATCTTCAACACACCCTATATCTAAGTTTGCACATTATTAGTTCCTATTTTAAAATCTTATTTTGTGTTTGTCGTTTTATTACAACCAGAAATAAAACAAAGTATTGTACTCCATTGGAAACCAAACAAGGAAGACACTTCGAAATTACTAATAAGAAATAAAACAGAAAGACAACTCACCTATTATGTCATATCAGATATTCCTGAACATTGTATCTCTTAAATTTAATACATTCCGATGACAATTTGTAATTAACTATTTTTAATAACAAGTTTTTGTGTTTCTAAAAGTCAAAATAATTTTAATTTTTTATTAACCTTGAAAATAGTAGGTGTGATCTACCACTAATTAAATTGAAATTAAAATGTAAATTGTTATTGCACCCAACCCAGCATAATATTCCTTTGTATGATGTAACACACATGGTCAACCTGGATGCTTGTCACTGAGATAGTGATTGTCTGGCACATGAAGATATGGGCATATTTATTTTATTGGTAAAATCAAATCATTTTACTTAATAATTATACTTCTTGATAATGATCCAAATTAAAAAATAAATAAGGGGGAAAAATCATCTGAAAATGCCCAAGCAGCCACATATGCTTCTCAATTTCGGCCCAAATAAGTCCAGTAGTCTTACAACCTCTGTCAAATGGGCCGAATTAGTCTGGCACACAAGTCAGGCCTGCCAAGACTTGGGCCCAACGAAACCCTATTAACCATGAAGTTCGGTTGACTTGGCCCATATAGTTCAAGGTCCAGTCTGGGAAAGGCCCATTCAAATCAGCCTTTTGATTAATTTATTTGGGAGGCCCATTTCTAAAAGAAAATATATTGGTGGCAAAATAAAAATTCTCACTCACTTTCAATCAGTATTACTAACTACTTTACTTCTGTTACGAAAGCAACACCTATCAACATCAACTTCACTGAGTGCTACATTGCAAATTTCAGATGAAAGGATAATTAAAAATATCTGCTAACATTTATTTCATATCATACTCAATATTTTATACTCGATCCCATCCGAACTTATCTACTTGTCATTTTTATTTATCTCAATCCAACTTATCATTCTATAAATGACAAAAAAAAAAAAAATTTATCTCCTTAAGTAAAAAGTAAGCAAAAAACAAAAAGTATAAAGTATAAAAAATAAAAAGTAAGGGTCAACTGCATTTTCTTAAACTTCGTGTCCGGTCAAAGTGGGTAATTTCGAACTGGACGGAGGGAGTATTAAATACTTGCCACCTCATTTTAATATTTTCATTATTCTGATAAGATTAAAAATCTCTGCCAAATTTAGTATTTATTTCATATCACACTCAATATTTTATATTAATGACTGCCACCTCATTTTAATATTTATATGATTTAAGCAAATTTCACGTTAAGTTATCTCGTGCACGTAAGTTCTACATTCAATAAAAAAGTAGCGCTCTTGATATATTTCAAAATCAACCTACATATTAAACCAGTAAATTGGAATATAAATCTATCAAAATCAAATCTATCTACACGAATCAGTACATAATTTAAAGTATGATTTTGTAAAAATGAATTTGAATAATGAATTTTATCTCATAAAATTTCGATTGTAAATCGAACCATGTGAATTTTTATGAATAAAAATAAGACTAAATATTGAGTTTATTGTTAGAAAAATCATGAACTTTGCTTAAGTAACTATTTTAGCCAAAAAAAATTTATATCTATACTAAAGGAATAACCAAGAGTGACACATGTCACTCTCTGGTTAATCCTATTCAATTACAATTTAAATTATTTAATATTTATAATTTATTGTAATAAAACATTTAATGAGATAATAATAATTGAATAACAAAATACTAACAATTATGATTGCTAATAAGATTTTAAATTAGGAAATTTTAGCCAAACATTTTTATTAAATATGACGTTTGCAATTACATTAAATAATAATTAAAAAAATTCACATAATTAAATTTAAATTACATACTCATTAAATTGAAAATTAATCATAAATAATAATAATTAAATTTATTTATAAATAATAATTTAAAATTTCTTAATTAATATTAAAATATCACATGAGAGTTACACTAGTTACATACTAATTAAATTAAAAATCAATGAAAAATAATAATAATTAAATTTAATTTAAAACAACAATTTGTTAACTTTTTAATTAATATTTAAATACTCGTGTAATACATGGGACTTACGCTAGTTGAATACTAACAAACTTAATGTGATCTTTCGTATTTTTTTACAAATTTAACCAATGTGTAGTTTTTTTAAATATAATTTTTTTGAAAATAACTCTTTACGGTTTAAAATAAAACAATGACTTAACACAAGTAAAGATGGTTTTCAGAATGCTAGAAGCTATTTTTGAAATAAATATACCTGAAATATGTCTATTAGATAAATATGCAAAAAAAATATGAAGATTGATATACAAATAATTGTTCTTTTTGCTATCTTGACAATTTTTTTTTCAATTTTATCCCCAATCTCAAAATTTAAAAGATTTAATATTTTATACTAGTATTAAATTAGAAAAATTATAATAAAATAATTAAGGACTAGACAAATAATAAATCATGTTAACTTTGGAATGAATGTGACAAATAAATATTGTCCAAGCTTATATTTGTCAAATACTCTAAGTCTCTTAATCCATGATATTTACAAACTTAAAAAAGACAATTAATATAACACAGAAGGAAATATCTGCTAATATTAAAAGAAAAAAAGAATTGATTAAATTTATAATTTTCTTACAATTAACTCTTTAAGATAATTCAGTTTGTCAACTACTCTACAACGCATAGAATAACAAAAAAGGACAACTGGCAACACATGTCGGCAAAGAATGATAGACCTACGGGAAATTATTAAACTCCACGTGAAGCATTGAAAGCCCCAGAATTTGATTGTTCATATCTGACATAGTTTCACTTACTCATAAACACTTCCTTCCAAATTTAATTGTTCATCCTATAAAAACCTTCCATTTTATATACCCTTATTGATACACTCCGAATCTATCACATTACAGAAAATTTTACTGTGGAAAAGATGGATAAAAGGATGGGTGGGAAGAAAAGTTACTTGGCAATGAAGACTGATTCTGTTGCCGCTAGTGACCTGATGAGTTCAGATTTCAAGGAAGTTGGAGATGCAGTTAAGAAGCTAGCAACTCATGCCGTCAAGCTCGGTGGGCTTGGATTTGGGACTTCGTTTCTCAAATGGGTTGCTTCTTTTGCTGCAATGTTAGTTTTCTTGATTTATAGATTATGAATTTTACTATTGTTTCTAGTATGTTTACATGATTGAGCATGTGGGTTTTGTTTTTTGATTTGATCATGAGGTGATTGGATCGGGATATCCGGGATTAGTAGGAGTTGACAAGGTGTTCGACTTAATACCTCTTAGAGTCGTAGATATAATTCCATCTTAAATTGAAGGTGGATCGTGGATGTGGTCATAGTTATGAGTGATATAGGTTGGCTTAATTGTTATCTCAAATATCTTCAATTAATCTCCTTTGTCTGAAAAACTGCGAGATTTTGCTTATGATTAATCTCGAGGATCCTGATCTAACAACATAAACCCAGGATCACTCTTTATTAAATATGGATCAAGTGATTATATGTGAGGTAACCGTATATATAGAAGTATTCCAGTGTTTATTCATAGATCAAATTTCTGCTATCACTCAATTGGATGCCACAGTATTTCTATAATATCTCTTGATACCAAAACAGGGAAAGAGGCAATGATAACTGAATGTTTTCTAACTACTTGCCTTTAGTTTAGTACTACTTGCTGTCTACATTCTTTACTGTGATTCATATGCTTAGAATGGGGAAGGCCAGTCGGGGTCTACGGGTTTCTTTCCTCGTATGTTTGTCATGCTAGGATGTGTCCATGTCCTTCTGTCCTAAGCTCTTATACAATGAACAAATTTATTTGCATCTGCAGTTACTTGCTGATCTTGGACCGTACAAACTGGAAGACCAACATGCTTACATCTCTCTTAATCCCCTACATTTTCCTTAGTCTTCCTTCATGGTTATTCAGCATACTCAGGTAATCATCCTTGCTCCAGATAACTGTCTCAAATTATCTTGACTCAAATCACATTTCACTTGTTTCTAGTTGCTTTAACAATTCTCATGTATTGTCATCTCCTTGTGGGTAAAAATACAGGGGAGAGATTGGAATGTGGGTTGCTTTCATCGCTGTCGTACTACGCCTTTTCTTCCCCAAACAATTTCCAGGTTTCATGTCATCTTTAATCTCCATATAACATAGTGGTGTATCAATTTTGAGATTTGAACATTCTGTTCAGCACTCGGACCTATTACTATCACACACTTTAATCCGCAGTATGTTCGGCTCTCTCATATAACATCCGTAACTGTGCATGCAGATTGGTTGGAATTGCCGGGAGCTTTGTTTCTGCTCACCGCGGTGGCCCCGAGCTTCTTTGCAGACACTGTAAGGGGTGGCATAGTTGGAACCATGATTTGCCTGGTTATTGGATGCTACTTGCTGCAAGAACACATTCGAGCTTCTGGTGGGTTCAGGAATTCCTTTACAAAGAGCAATGGTATTTCAAACTCTATCGGCATAGTACTCCTCTTCATATACCCAGTTTGGGCACTCGTACTTTTCATTCTTTAGGTCATCAATGGTGCTTAGAGCGCCTACTTCAGACCATGTGTGTTTCATTTGTGAAGAAGTAGTTGCTGTTCAATTGCTTTTGTGTGCCAAACCATTGCTGGTTTATTGTTTGAATGAGGAGAATAAACGCTGTACAAACAGACAACTAAAGAGTGTCAAAGTTTGATGTTATGCTTTAGTTGTCTGTACGAACTCATGTGTTTGCTTTTGAAAGTATGTAAATCTGTCTATCTTGTGCATATGCTGAGAGGGACTTTGTTGTTTCCTTTGGTTATTGCTTATGTACCACTTCTTCTTGTTTATCCAAGTTTGAACCTGGCCCTTACATAACGGTTCTTCTGTTTTAATTCCATTTTGGCCATCATTTTAGATGTCACTGAAGCCAAGTGTTTCAGTATCAAAACATTTGGAATTTTCGTTTCATGCATCGGGGACATGCTCAAAAGAGCTAGTGTCTTGTGGAGTGAAGCTCCAGCATTGACATGTTACACCCCCCAGTAAGATTCAGGACATATAGTTCACATAACTAATTCTTCTTGTGTAGGTTTTTATACATGTAGTGTAAGAAAAAGAGATTGAGAGAGTGATAAAGAGATTATAAGGATCAAACTCAAGAGATTATTCATGAACCCAAAGTTAATATGGACTTATAACAAGTTTAGCAAGCTTGTCTATATAAGAAGACAGAGTAGAACCACCATATTTATATATGCACCACTTCTTCCTTGATGTTCCTTTTTATGCTTTTGCTCCTTTGGCTTCACTGTACAACTGATCAATGCAATCCTACATATATTGCAAGATGAAGAATATATCATATTTGTCACACCTCAAACACGAGTAGGAAACACCTGACCAGTCGAACCACCATACCTTGTAGTACTTGAGCAACTGTGGCCTCTTAAGTTTAAACGTGGGAGTGATCAAATCTCGATCGAAGTCAAAAGGAATAGGCTCTAGATGAATAGCCCTCAACATTTCAAAACCACGAAGCTGATAACACGTTAAGTATGTATATGTAAGGAGTCGAGCATGCATAGTATTAGAGAAATGGAATTCTAGAACATACATTGTGTTTCTTGGCTGTGTTATTGAGCTCATCCAGAATGTACTTTCTAGCATTCGTGTTCTTGCACAAAGACGCGAAGTCTCCTTTCTCTTGATTATTTGCCGCCCAATCTTGAAGCGCTTTTGTCTCCGGCACAGCCACAGCCACCAGAAATGACTCAAAACTGTTCCCATAGACCCAGATCTACAGCACCAGTAATGGCTCAAGTTAGTAAGTTAGAACATTAACCAAGTGATAAGTGGTTAAACTAGCTTGTCTTCCTACTTACTGATGTAATAAGTGGACATCTTGAGTAAGTGTTTTCTATACTTTCAACAGCAACATATTCCCCTTGTGAAAGCTTGAATATATTCTTCTTTCTGTCGATGATTTTCATTGCCCCGTTAGGTTGCCACTCCCCAACGTCGCCTGCACACAACGTCTAATTCAGTCGGATCTTTTCTGGTTAAGAATCTCGAGGTAGTTGAGATAGTTTACCAGTATGAAACCACCCATCAACAAATGCTTGTTCCGTTAGATCTGGGCGTTTATGGTAGCCAGTGAATAAGGTGTTTCCACGGATACAGATTTCACCTCTTGGAAGAGTGGAAAGTGCATCGTATCCCATTTCTGGAACTGATTCGAGCCTGGCTTCAATCGTTGTCATAGGAACACCAACCGATCCTATCATAGGAAAGACATTGGCTATGGAAGTGAAACATCCACCACAGCTTTCTGTAAGGCCTGAAGTCAAAAAAACACCAGAAAATAAGCATTGTTCATCATTTAAGAGCAGACAAGGGAAAAAGTGAAACTAAGTTTTGAGGTTAAGTGTGTGTATATATATATATATATATACCATAGCCTTGTGATAGCACAGAACAGCATGTTACTCTCAAGAACTCCTCAATGTGCTTAGGCAACGGTGCAGCTCCGGATAACATCAGACGAACTCTTCCACCAAATGCTAGCTTTATCTGAACGCAGAAACGACTAGATGCTAAGATGAATGCATGCGTGAAAGTATGAGAACTTGGAAAGATCGATAACCTTATCAAACACCAGCTTGTCCATGAGAGGAGATGCTTCATCTTGCCTCAGTCCTTTCTCCAAGTTCCTCAATTTACTGTCAATGGTTTTCTTTGTTCTTTGTAAGAAAACTAAAGAAGTGAATGCTTTAAGGATTTGAAAAACACACTTACTAATTGTACGCGATCTGGAACAGCGACTTCTTCAGTGAGCCACCAGCCGAAATTCTATCCATTATGCCTGTGTATATACGATCATAAACTCTTGGGACTCCACAGAATATAGTTGGCTTTAACACGACAAGATCCTCGATCAAAAATCTGATGTCCTGTAAGTTCAACAGAAACGCTGCTTTAGCACGCATCAGACATTCAAAATCATCAATACTGATCAATGATCATCATACCCCTTGCCAAAATCCGATTGAGGAGCCACTATAAATGCAATATGTCTCGATGATTTGATCGAATATGTGGGCTAATGGAAGGAAGGAGAAGTATACATCCTCTTGTGTACCCTGTAGAACGAGCATTTTATGTTAATGAAAACTACACACAATCAATAGTTAAAACCCATTTCAAAGCTGGTAAATTTGCTTACCACTTTGTCTGTTAGTCGAAGAAGTTCATCCATCGACAATACTTCTGCCATGAAAGCGCCATTAGATAGAATGACGCCTTTTGGCTCTCCAGTCGTGCCACTGGTGTACATTATCGTGCATATATCTGTCTTCTTTTTAGGAGGAAGATCTTCGTCTGGATCTCCCTGCCAACGAACATGAAATTATGAGAAGAAATCCACTAGGGATAGATTCGTTAGAACATACTCGTACTATGTACTAACCAAGCTAATAAACTCATCCCAGGCGAAGCAAGCTACGCCTAATTCCTCAGCTGCCCCCTTTTGCTTATCAGAAACACTTCCAAAGCTAACAATAGCTTCAGAAAGAATAAGCACATCTCAGCTACGCGCAATGTACAAGCAGTGAATTATATAATCAAGGTTAATAACATTAGAGTTCATGATTTCACCTACTTTTTAGATTCGAACAACACTTGGAGAGGCATGTTAGTATCTGCATAAAGATGCAGGCATTAGAATATTTCAGAGAATCTGCTATCCAACATGTGAAAGACAACTAGAACAAGTAATAAAACCACACAAAAATACGAAGAATGAAGAAGAGAACTTACAGCTACTAACTTGCTTTCTTGAACAAAAGCTATGGAAACTTCAGCATGGTTGATGATGAATTCAACTGCATTTGCACCTAAAAAAAACACATCTCATAACTTAATACAACTGTACAGGCATTTTGTGACAACAAAGTAAAAAACGAAGAAGAAGAAGAAGAAGAAGAAGAAGAAGAAGAAGAAGAAGAAGAAAAACGGAAGGGAATATTAACATACTCACCAAGTGTATCATACAGTGGCACGTATGTAATAGCTTGACTATTACAAGCCTGTAAAACAAATCTCAAAACAATAATATAAACATGACTCATTTTTTGAGCAATACTTATAGCAAGATAACCAAAACTCAAGAATCGCGCGTACCTCCATTGCTATGATCCATTCGGGGCAGTTTGCTCCGTAAATGCCACACTTATCACCCTACGTAAAGGAACAACAACTATGAATATGATTGTACATCACGAACAACATTAAAATGCAAATGTACTAATCTCTCTCTCTCTCTCTCTCTCTCTCTCTCTCTATATATATATATATATATATATTTTGAAGAGAAGAGAAGAGAAATGATGTTACTAACAGGATTGACACCACGACGTCGTATTGCAGAACCAAGCTTAAGCGTTGCATCATAGACTTGCTGGTATGTTAGCCAACTGTATGCACCAGCCTGCAAGTTTTTTGGAATCCTCTCAGTTTTAATTTGCAATACCTAGCAAACTTGGATCTTCTAATGTCCTCCCAAACTAAATTGATCAATTAAATTATTTTTTTACATTGTCATGAATTTTTTTAATGAAGAAAATTGAAAATTTTGAGGCAGGCTAAATTGAAAATTCTAATGAAGAAAATTAATGAAATGATTATAATTTTGGTTTTTTTTTCCTTTGCCCAATTAGACCACTATTGTACTATATATTATTAGGTTGTGTTTGGATTCAAAGATTGGTTACTAAATTTTAAATAAATGAATTTTAAATTCATTGAAATTAGAGTAGATTTTAAAATCCGATTATATTCCTAAGGAATTTATTTAAAATGAAAATGACAGGTTTCAACTTAAAATTTAGTGTATATTTCAAATCCTTCCCTCACCATCCAAAAAAAAACATTAGTGAAATGATATACTGTATAGAAGAACCTTACTAAATTACACTACGCCCCATTTTCAATATATATACATATATAGCCTCAATTAATAAAATTATCCTCTATTAACGAAAAACTCAAAACCTGTAAAATAAAAATTAAATAAGTAGAAATCAGAAATATAATCGAAATTACCTTTCCATCCTTGACTTGACGGCGACCAAGCATCGGATTGTTTGAGTTCTTTTTGACAGATTCACTATATATTAAAAAATAGTTAACATTAACAACATGGCCCATTAGCTCAGTTGGTTAGAGCGTCGTGCTAATAACGCGAAGGTCGCAGGTTCGAGACCTGCATGGGCCATTTCCTTTTTTTTTTTTTTTTTTTGAATTTGCAAAAATTCATTCACACACCAAATCGGAAAAAAAAAAAAAAAAAACAGTGTAAGAGTAGCATACATGCCTGAAAAATTCCCATGGAGAGTTGATCGCCGGAGAAATCTCCATGAGTCCATCCTTGGCATAAATGCTCCGATACACCGGCCCCGCCGCAGGCTTCTCGTTCTCCGCCGGCGCCGCTTCCCCCACCTTCACAATGTAATCCTCCCCCATTCACAAAATCAATCAAATAAATCAAAACACACACTCACACACACACACAATCTGTGAGAAAGAAGAGGAGAAAGCAGAGAGGAGTTGAATTAGGGATAAGAAAGAAATTGATCTAAGAATGGCAGCTTTTATGAGAGGAGAGTAATGCGACCCTTTTTACAGATGAGAAGCTTACAGGAGATTCATTAATGTTGGTTGTTGAACCTTTTCTCCACACCACCCATCCCATGTGCATTTTAATTTCCTCTATATTATGGAACTCCAATTCCATAAATCAAACCCCAGTGTTTCATTTGATTTTCTACTAAATCTTTGAATTAGTTTAAGTCAACAAATGATAGACCTCTTAATTATGAGTCCACAAAATTAGACGAGGCCGATAATTGCACGTGCTAAACTTAAATGGATATGAATAAAATAGAAATTTGCGTACACAATCATTTTGCCAATGAATATTTGTTTTTATTCATCTTTAAAGCATACGTGAAGCATTTTCATTTTAACCAACAAAAAGACTTAATTGTCCTTGTCTAAAAGACTCCAGTTTCAGGACATATTGATTCTGAAGTTGAAGAATTCGGGACAAAATTGTCCAAAACTTTGAAAAGACTAATGAATCCACAATTAAATTTGGGTGCATTAATTTGCCACTAATAACATTACTTGCAGTTAATGTGATTCTCATTAATCTGAGATCACTCACATTAAAATAATGGACGATGATGAATTTTCCTAAACTATCCTACTTAATTGTTTTAAGAAACACTAGTACTCACACCAGCGCGATGCGCGTTTTGTGATATAATGTTGGTAAATATTAATTATTTCATAATATAGTGTGAGTAATTTTAGTATATAAAAGACATGATATAATATTTAATATCTAAGAAAGTATAAATTTGTTTAAGATAATTCAATTCACAACAATATATTGATATTATACAAATCCAATTCACTAATCTATGATTAATATTTAGAACAAAAGTATAATATCATGATCTTCAAATCAAAATAGGAAATTCTACTTGTAAAGTTTGTAAGTTTTTTAAAAACTTCTTTATACACAACAATTATAGTCGATTTTTTTTTATCATCTATGTTACAAAATAATATCTTCAGTCACTTAAATTAAATATACTAAAAAAACTATGAATTTAAAATCAAATTCAGTTATTTAAATTAAATACATGTGTGTGTGAGTATGTATATATATAAACATTACACAATAACATTAGAAATTTTACGTGGCAACTTGATGCATGCACTGTCAATTATGTTATTTACAACCTTTTATTTCAAAATAAATTGAATTAGATTTTTTTTTATTAATATCACTTAACATCGAAGATGGCTGCAGATAATTATTCATTTATAAGTATCACATAAATTAATTGATATAGCACAACATTGATCATTACAATTTAAGCTCAACACATAATCAAAATGTAGTAGTAGTCCACGATCATGATGATGACAATAAAATTAGAAACTAAGCATATAATTTAAATAATCAGGTGAGCCATATAAATTCAAAACGTACACTCTCATATAAAAATATACGAAGTCCTAAGTGTAAAGTAAAAGACCAAATACATAATTTGACTACGAGATATTTATAATTTAAAAAATATTTAAGATAATATATAATTCAGACTAAATACATATTATATATACATATATGTATAAACACACATCTTTAATGGTGTTATATTTATTTATTAATTTATATTATTATGATATAAATTATCCTCATGCAAATTAAAATTTATTATTGAAATTATTATTTGGATATCTTTGTTGATTTTTAATAAATTCTTCAATAAAAATTAATTTAATTAAAATCGATAAAATGAGAATAAATTAATATAATATTTATATTATTATATCAAATGGATTAAATAGTAATAAAAAATTTTGTTGATGGGACACTTACAAATTTTATTTTAAAAAATACTTAGAATGATATATAATTTCACACTAAATACATTATATATACATATATGTATATAAACGCATCTTTAATAGTGTTACACTTATTTATAAATTATATTTATATTAAATATGATACAATTATCCCCAAACAAATTAATATTTATTATTGAAATTATTGTTTGAACATTATCTATCGTTAGTGTATAAAAAATTATTCAATAAAAAATAGCTTAATTAGTATAAGAATAAACTAATACAATATATATTATAAATTGAATAGATTAAATAATAAAAAATACAAAATAAAAATACTGATGATGTGACACTTTTTTGTTGAGAAAATAGTATTTTTGTAAATATCTCAAAATTTCCCTCTATTCTTGTAGTATAAAAATATATAGATAAATTTATCTATTTACTTTATCTTTTGAGTTTCTACACAATAAATATAAAATTAAATGTATTAAATATTAATATTTATGTATTTGTTTATTAATAAATTCAAAATAAAAGTTATTAATGATTTCTTAAAATGGAAATATTTAATAAATGAGACATTTATTGTGGCTATTTTTGGCAGAATATTGTGCTTTTATATATACTAATAGTGTACCCGTGCGTTTCACAGTGTGTTATATATAATTATTAAAAAAATATATTGATACTCTTTTAATTTGTATTAGTATAAAACTAGGTATTATAACTTTAAATTTATGTCATTATAAATAATTATATTAAAAAATATAAAAAATTTGAAATATAAGTATAAAGTAATATATTAATCTATGGATTAAATAAACAAATAACATTACATGGGTAGTGAAATTTTAAAAAATAAATTTAATATCTAAAAATAAGTTATATGTATTAGAAACGTTATAATTTAAGTATATATTGAGATAAATACATTTATATTTTATTGACATTTATAACTATAAATACACACATATTTTAATAAATTTTTTTGGTTTAACGCCATGTATAACTCATTTATTTTAAATCAAATAAAAATTTATATTAGCTTATCAAATACATGAAAATCTCTCTTGCTATCTATTTAAATGAAACAATTCAAAATTGGACTTAATCTACACATTTTGAATAAAAAAATTATGAATAATAATTTAAAGATTGATAAGTCAATATATCAGGGACTTCAAATGATGAAATTTTAATTTGTGAAAAATCAGATAAATTACCTCTGGGCTCTGTCCAATCTCTTATGTCACCTCAATTAATCAGAATATAAATAAAAAATAAAATTTGACAACAAATAAATATAAGATAAGAAAGATAAAATAAAATATTTGTATATTTCAAATGAATAAGTTGGTTAGCTTGCAATAATAATTTTAATCTAACTTTTTCTAACTGATATGTTTTATATGTGTAATTTATTAGGTACACCTATAATATTTTTTTTATTTCTACATTTTAATATCAATTTACAATAAATTAATACTATATATTATGAAAACGTTTAAAAATGAAAAATCATTAAAGTCCACACACATACATTTCCATATTTCAGTTTGATAAATTTTATATGAATATTAAATTTAAGATCATTAAATAATGATTAATTTTATATATTATATATTTAAAATTGATTTAAAATAGGGTAAATTACAAAAAACAACCCCAGCTATCGACTTTTTTAAAATTGCAACCTAATCTGGCTTTTTTTTTTTTTAACATTGCCACCCAATCTTTCTGTGGTTTTTCCGATTGTAAAATTTCCGGCAAATGAATTAATTTTTTTCACCTTGCAACCCAAACCTTAATTTTTTTGTCCAATCGCAAATCATGATTTTTTTTTTCGCTTCACACTGATACATTTATGTTATATATATGAGTGTGACATTTATGTTATATAAGTGCGATTGATATTCATAAAATAAATATTAAGGAAATATTGGTCAAAATTGGTGAAATATATGTAAAATCGTAAAAAAAATTTGATGGAATATCAATAAATATCGGAATATATTGGTAAATATAGGAAAAATAACAATAAATATATGTAGTCATATTTCCATCGATATCGACATTTTCACGATATTTCCGTGAATTTAAGTTACCTATATTTCCACTGGAATTGAAATTTTCATTATTGGTTGCAATCTGATAAAAACACAAAATTCAGGTTGCCATTAGATAAAAAAAAAAAATTGGTTGCAAAGTGAACAAATTAATCTCCATTTCGCCGGAAAATTTGCAATCGACAAAACCACAAAAAGATTGGGTGGCAATCTGAAAAAAAAAAAAAAGATTAGGTTGCAATTTGAAAAAAGTCGATAGGTGTAATTGTTTTTTATAATTTACCCTTTAAAATAAGTACTTAAAAATAAGATGAGAGATAATAAATATATAATCTCTTATTTCATCTTATTTATCAATTTATATATTTTATTTGAAATTTCTATACAATAAATACTAAATTGAGTATCATAACTGATTTCTTAAATTACATATTTATTTATTTGTATTAAATTTCTTAAAATACAATAAATAGGTTTATTTATTTTTATTTATATTGAGTTTCTTAAAATACAATAAATAAGTTTATTTGTATTTATTTATTTGTATTGAGTTTCTTACAATAAATACAATATGAAAACAATTAATATGTTTTTTAAAATAGTAATTATTTAATAGGTAAATAATTTATTACAGTTATATTTAACAGAATATCCTGCTTTTATAATATATATATAGATGTCGTAATTAAAATAGGCAAAAACTTGGGTGCACCCGGGGTACGAATCTTAGATCCGTGCCCCCAACCTGACCCGGCGCGTGGGCCATCTTCATGCGCGCCCACGCGCCCCCACGCGCGTCTGCAGCTATGCTGGTGTGCGCTCGCGCACACCAGATTCCATTCAGTGATAGGTATTATACACATACTCTTAAGGTATTACGTGTATACTCTTAAGGTATTACGTGTATACTCTTAAGGTATGACACATTTTTAAGGTATGACACATTTGTCTTTAAGGTATTGAGTTTAAAACATAAGGTATTACATATGCACCTTTGAGGTACTACATATTTGAGTATAAGGTATTGCATACTCACCTTTAAGGTATTACTGCTTTTGAGTATAAGATATTACATATTTGAGTATAAGGTATTGCATACTCACCTTTAAGGTATTACTGCTTTTGAGTATAAGGTATTACATATTCAGCTTCAAGGTATTACTGTTTAAACTTTAAGGTATTACATATTTATCCTTAAAGTATTACATAAAATATGTTTCAGGTATTACATAAATATGTTTAAGGTATTACATTTTTATCTATATGGTATTACACATTCATACTCACATTTAAGGTATTTGATACTCAATTTTCAGGTATTACATAAATATCTTTAAGGTAATACCTGAATATCTTTAAGGTATTACACGTATGCTTATATGGTATTACACAACCTTTCAGCTATTTATGGTATGATGATTTTGTTAATATTCTGCAAATCAACTCAAATATATGATGATTTTGTTAATATTTCTACAAATCAACACAAATATATGCTGATTTTGTTCATTATCGTCAACAATACCCAAGTTTTTTCACAATTTTAATATCCCAAGATGAGAAGAATAAGAAGAATGAGAAGAATCAAGATTATCGTACATAGGAATGAAGAAGAAAAAGAAGTATGAGAAAATTAGGGCAACACAAGTAAAGAAGACGGAGAAGAAAGAAGCACATAGAAGAAAGCGTGATAGGAAGAGAAGAAAAATTAATATCAGAAGAATGGAGAAGAAGAGAGAGAAGAAAAACGCAAGAAGAAGAAGAAGAAAAGAAAAACATCGGAAGAACGGAGAAGAAGAGAGAGAAAAAAAAACGCGAGAAGAAGAAGAAGAAAAGCAAAAATCATCATCTTCTTCAAAAATAAAGAAAAAATTCAGCCATTTTTGTCATATTCCTACTTGAATATTCTGCAAATCATCATCTTCTTCAAAAAAATTTGCAAATAACCTTAAAAACTCCATATTCACCAAACTTTCAAGGTAAAATCAAATAAATTAAAAACCAATGAAAATTTGGAAAAAGAATAGAGGAGATCTAAAAAAAATAGCAGATTATATATGTGAAGATTTGAAGAAGATCTTTGAAGATGAAAGATAAAACAACAAAATGGATGAAGGCGGCGTTGTGCCCTTCATCATCAGTCGAGACTCAGAGATTTATGAAGATTTTGGAAGAGATCTGTGAAGATGAAGGAGAAAACTAGAGATTTATGAAGATTGATGAAGAACAATGTTAAGATTTGCAGAAGAAAGTAAGAAGATGAAGAAAAAAATACATAGAAGAAGGAGGAAGATGAGCAATGGAGAAGATAAGTGAAAAAAACAAAGGTATATATATTTCAAATCCGGGTCGGGTTGGGGGTACGGATCTAAGATCCATACCTCCGGGGTACACAAGTCCTTCTCATTAAAATAAGGTGAGATGGGTGATATTCTTGACCCTATCGAGTTTTGTCGCACTATAAAGCCCTGCATAATTTATTAGCCATAACACCATAAGAAAGCGAAGTCCTTGGATTTGCATTTAATGTGCTACTGTTACGGGTTGTCAAAAGTTGCTAAACGTTAATATCACTCACATATGATTATTGTTGAATTGCATCACTGTTCCCAATTTATTAAGCTCCTCTATTTTCAAGAGTTAATAAAATAGACATCAACCTTATTTTGTGGGTTCAATTTTGACTTCAGGTTATCCATGATATAGAAAAAGATTACAATAAAATAGATTTGATCACTTTTCTGTTTTGGAGATCCACACTAAAATTGATCGTAACCAAACCACATGATATGTATTGTGACCAAATTATTAGATATATAATTTTCTAGATGATAAAAATATGGGAAACGACAATTGGAAGATGTATTAAAAATGTATTGAGTATATCATGCTATTGATCGAATACTATAAATAGATGAGTTTGAGAACATGTTGACCATTGAAAAATTTATATAAAAAGAAAATGTTAAGAGTATTCGTCTAATAGAATTGAAATGTTAAAAAAAAAAAATTTTTTGAATGAACATAGGTGTTTCTCTTATACCTCCTTGAACCAAAAATAAAATAAATAATTTTGAGAGAAGTAGTCTTTTACACTCAACATTAATTTAGAGATTCATATTTAAGATTTGAAGGAATATGAGGCATATTTTGTTTGGAGTCAAAAACTTATATACCCTTTAGCACATAGGGGCACGAATTTAGGTGTTATACACATGTTCTTTAGGTGTTATATATATATTCTACACATATCACATGTATACG
This sequence comes from Scutellaria baicalensis, assembly GCA_005771605.1. Lineage (NCBI taxonomy): Eukaryota > Viridiplantae > Streptophyta > Magnoliopsida > Lamiales > Lamiaceae > Scutellaria > Scutellaria baicalensis. The sequence continues at coordinate 30,456,802 of CM016726.1, forward strand.
TGTACATGTGATACCTGAAGAGTATACATGTGATATGTTGGGACACACAATTGTTACTCTTGTTTGGATTATAGAAATATTATAGATTATGTCCTTTTGATTATTCTTGAAGAACAATCTTATAATAGAGCCAGCAAGTACATCCCAACACATTGGTTTTTGTCTATAAAAGCACGAGCAAGTTGATTTTCTGTTCCACGTAGGGCTCCAAAAGTAAAGCAAAGCCACTTGTACAAAATCTTAAATTTTACTAAGACCATCTCCAACCATTTTACTCAAATTCAAACTCAAATCTTGATTTTGCCACCAAATTTGCCACCAAATTTGACACTATCTCCAACCATTTAAACTCAAATTGAAATATTCTCTTACAATATTCTTAATTTTTATTTTTCAAATTTTATTTAATATCAAATATTTATTTATTTTAGTTCATAAAAAATTAACTTAATTGGTTTCAATTATAAAAAAATATTTATGAACTATAAATCTTATTAAAATACCAAAAATATATTATAAAATTCATCACAAATACATATTAATATAGTAAAGAAAATAATCTAGTCATACAACATGTTGTAATGCTTATATGTTTTAGTAAATTTCATTGTAATTTTCGTTAAACATTGTATGATATCTTATCGTATTTCTATTAATTATAATTCATGTTTATATTTATTAAATTATATAATCTACAATATAATGCAATACTTATAGATATATAAATTATATAATATATCAAATACCAAATATCAAGTATATAAAATCAATACCTAAAATATAATAGATCAAAAAATAGATTGTAATAAATAAAATAAATGAAAAAAAAAAAAAGTTTGAGTAGTGAATAGTAAGTGGCAAATTTGCCACTTACTATTCAAATACTCAAATTAGAGTTTCAATTTGAGATGCCATTGGGGCAACTATTTTAACAAATTTGGGTTTGAGTAATGTTTTGAGGTATCCCTTGGAGATGCCCTAATAGATGAATATTTATTACCAACCAATTAACCACTCATTTTCTTCTCGTTTACTCTATTAAAATGAAGTTTTCACCCAACCAATCAACAAAATCTTTACTCATAGGATTAAATATTGAATTAAACCTCAGATTTGACACAAGACCCTTATAATTTAGAAAATGTGAAGGGGGCCATGTTCTTGCATGGCTCTCCATCCATCCATTGATTTGGTTCACGTCAAATAAAGTAAATCATAAAAAGGAATTTGCTTTTGTAAATTTGTTCTCATTTTCTTGTCCTTCATTCCTTTAAGATTTAAAAAAATTAACCTAAAACATAAAGGTAAATAGACACTCTCTTTTGCATGTAAAAAGTACAACTATATCAACATTCGGAATCATTACATTACACATCAAAGAAAAGGTAAATGCCCACTTCTCATTTGAACCAATCATCATTACTATATCATAAAAAATGAGCATCAAATCCAACACTCTCTCACCCTTTCTCCCTTCAAAATTCCAACCCCACTTCAAGAATGCAATTCACTCCAATTCTTGACCCATAATGGGCTCTCATCAAATCAAATGGTATTTCATCTCAATTTTTTCAAAAATCGTGCAAACCAAAGATTAGATGCCAAAAAGCATCCCCATAGTGCTAGCATGCCCCATTTCTTTCAAAGTCCAAATATAACCATTTTTAGTGCTCCACTTCAATTTGTCTGATTAAGACCACCACCACCACCACCACCAGTAGCAGCTCCGGCCACCACCATCTCATGTAGTTATGTCAGTTGAGAAATTCTCAGCATGAGCATGGGAAAAATGGTATAAATATTAAATGAGGACAAAAAAGTTGTAGGTAGGGAGAGAGATAGGTAGAAATAAATAAAGATAGGTATATTCTTTAAATGCAGCCATCTGTAAATGAGTTGCCTCATTTAATGCCGCCATCAAAAGTCCCAGACACGCTATTAATTCCCCCATGAGACTCTCTTCCCACCATTTTCCATTCCTTCATTCTCAGCCATCCACGTGTCACCAATCCTCACCGCCTGTTGTATCTCTCCGGTGACAGCAGCGCCTCCGGGTCGCCGCTCCGAAGCCGGCTCGACGAGAACAGCGCCCCTGCCGCCGCCGCCGACGACCGCATGAACATGGGGCTCGCGAACGACTTCGTCCTCCTAGACGAGCTCCCGCCGCTCGATAACCCCAGCCGTGCGCTCGACTCCGATAAGGGGAAGAACCCGCCGATGCTCCGCCGCCGGAAGAATGGCGATTTCATGCCTCTGTAGTAACGGAATGAAAAAACTCTTGGTTTCGTTAGCGAGCTGAAGGGGGAAGGACGTTTGCTCCATAAGCCTCCGCCGCCTCCGCCTCCGCCGTGACGGTACCGCCACGGCGAGGATGTTACCGGCTCTAGAACTAATCTTTCTGATCCTAAATTTCGTTCGAAACTGAAGGAATACGATCGCTTCAGCAAGAAATCGCGGCGGATAAATCTGTCCTCCGATTGATGGCTCCGCCGAGGCGAGGGTTCCTGAGTAATTTCCCCCTCTGTTATCGCTTCTGATTCCGCCGGAATTTCGGTGAGAGGCTCCAGAATAGTGCTCTCGACCATCATGTCATCGAGACTCGGTCTGATCCTCGCTGCCATCAACGGAGTAAACGGCGAATCCTGACGGAATATTCCGGCACGGCAGAGCGGGCAATTCGCGTGCGAGCGAAGCCAGATGTCTATACAATCAACGTGAAAGGCGTGGGCGCAAACGGGAAGTGTACGGACGTAATCGTTGTCTTCAAACTCTAACAGACACACCGCACAATCATAGAAGCCGCTTTTCCTCGAGTAGACGGAGAGAGGAATTGTTTTGATTATCGATTCATCAAGGCCGTAGGGCGACAGAACGTGAAAGGCGTCGGTGGGGTCGAACGAGTACGTCGGCGACTCCATATCGCCGGCAGACGACGACGGAACGTACCGCCGCCGACGCCGCCTCCATCGTTCGTACCGGCGGTAGATTTGGATGAAGTGGCGGGAGAGGAGGCGCGAGTAGGTGATGATGACGAAAGCAGTGGCGATTATAACAACCATGGCAATCAACGGTGGACTGAAGTCAACCGGCAATTTCGACGGCGGTGGCGACGTCAGGTCGGAGGAATAAGAAGGCGTCGGTTGGACGGCCGGTGATGGAGAGGGCGGCCATGGAAGAGGGGCCGGAGCAGGGGGGAGAAAGCGGTGGCGCATGGTGGTGGTGGGTAATGAGGAGGGGGTTTAATGAATGTGGGAAAATGAGTTGGTGGTTGACTGAGTTTGTTTAGAGTGTTGGGTAGCGTTTGCCACGTCATATTTACTGAATTTAATGCCACGAGGATTTTAATTGCGGGGTGGGTACACAATTTGTCCGCTGTGGGTGAGTACAGTTTGGCTTCGAGGTGGGTCACGTGAGCGCCACGTGATCCTGCTTTGCTATAAATAGGACTCTGATTCGGTGGCCTAATACTGTTTGATTAGCTGAAGGCATTTGTGCTCGGTCTTCCTGCTCCACTTATACAATAGTATTTCCTTCGAGTTTGCATTTCGAGCGTTGACCCTTCAGTGTGCCATATTTTGGGATACATGAAGATAACCTCAAACTCCAGCAATTCTCATATTTAATTATGTACTACAATATGGTAATAATTAAACATTATTCATGGATAAAATAAAACAATGAAAATTATTATTAATTACACTCTGGATTATACATATTGGTTCATCCAAATATTTAACCTAAAGTTTATTTTGTCACACAAATAATTTATCGTTACTTCCCTTAATCTTATTTGTTCTTTTCAAAATAAAATTTAAAAAAAGTAATTAACTTTTTATTTATTATTAGAAATTACACGTATTTATAGTAAAATATGATGGAAATTCATTGCAATATGAGGTGTAGAACTCATTTAGATTTACATTAAAAGAAAAAACCAAACCATGTATAGGAAAAAATGTCTTCCGACCATTAAATTCATGTTGTCTTATTTTAGTGGTTAAAAATGACTGGATAAAAATGACTTCGCATCAAGTTTTCGTCAAGAAATATATATTTTTTCAAAGAATTTGTGATCTCATTTATGGGTTACATTTTGGAAACTATAATTCATTTGATTTACTGCATTTTGTTATTAATTGAAACAAACCATATTTCAAAAAAAAAAAAAAAAAGGGTTCTCAGTGGTAGAGAGACTCAGATTTTGTAGATTTAATTCAATCAAATCACATTAGATTGGGATCGAGATCCAGCTACTCATCATATGATATTTCAAAATAAATTATGTAGAACTTTGACCACCAGAATAATTAGAGCCATGGGGCTGACCAGATCATATCGTCGATTAATTCTGTTAATTTAATAAAAAAAAGAGCTGTAATTTTCATTAAAAAGAGAAATATAAAATTAGGCCCACTGGAACAAAATGGGCTTAGACCCAATAAACTTTGGGCCCAATCAAGTTCTCCAGATGAAAACTGATTAAATGCAAGAACAAAGGGGGTTAGGGTTTTAGATCGGTTCTCTCTCACACGCTGCTTCGAGAGAAAAAAGAAAAGAGGAGAAAAAAAATCTGCAAAAATGTTTCCGGGAATGTTTATGCGCAAACCAGACAAAGCGGCGGCGATTAAGCAGTTGAAGAGCCATGTGGCGATGTTCGGAGTTTGGGTCACGGTCATTCGAGTCACTCCGTACATTCTCCACTACTTTTCCGATCAAAATGAAGAACTTAAGCTCGAACTCTGAGATTCTTCTATGCTGATTCAGTTCAGGTACCGAAATTTAGTATGATATATATATTGTGATTAATTTTTATGTGTTATTCCTCTGATTTGCAGTTTTTTGATTGATTCAATACTGACTTGCCTCAATTAGGATAGTAACTGGTGTTTCTTGATTTTAGGGTTAGGGTTTTTTGCTCATTGTCTGCCCTTCTGCAAATGAGTGCTCCAATTAATGTGTAATATCTATCATAATGAATGTTTAGAAGTGTTACGATGACTCTTTGATATGGTCAATTAAATTTAGTTATCTTTAGTATAAGCATATATCTGAAACGAATTAACCCACTTATTTGCTATTGCTCAGATAAGTAAGTAGCTTTGTAGGTGAAGCACTGCTCTCTTATAGAGGGCTTATGAAATTGAGGAAATTATAAAATTTGAGAAAGCAGCATGAAATACAGGCTTTTGTTAGAAGCAATTAGTGACAGGTAGAAACACATCAACTCAACATATGAAAAAAAAAACTTTAATTAGTGGTGGATTAAGATATCCAAACACATTAACACCTATTTAATTTTTGTTTCTTGAAGAAATGTTGAAGCTTTCTATCTGTCTATACGGACCAGGATCCTCTGCAGAGGAGACAAAACCATTTTGGCACAGCACCATTTCTTTGCGTGTCCCCTTCATGAAATCCTTCTACCATCTCTGTTTTATTCTGTCTACATCCAAATCAGTGTGAAATACAATGAAAGTTGGGTTGGTTATAATAATATCAGTTCTTTTATTTTTCTTTCTCTGCTGTTTTGGACAAAACTTTAATCTTCTTGTGGAAAGAGTGTTTATAAAACCCTGTTTGGAAAATAAGAATTGGGATTTGATCTACTGATGTTAGTGTTATACTTCTGTTTCCCGAATCAGAATTGTAATGTTACTGCACTGTATATTGGATTACTGAGAATCGGTGTATGTGAACATTTCCCTTCCAACTTTTGCTTTCTCATGGTGTTCATGTTGCAGCTATTATGCAGACCTGGAGGGGAAGCAGAGAGTCACAACTCACAATTCATATTTCGCTTGTATTTTCTGATTCTCTTCTTTCCTCTAGTCTAGTATATTTTGGATCGTATAGCCTTCGACTCTGCTGTTTTGAGACACGACCTAAAATTTCTTTTGGAATATGAGCTTCCAAGACTTTCTTATACTAGGTACTTGTCTTGAAGAATGTGGTATGGTTGCACCAATATTTTCTAATAGTGATAATATTTTGTGATATTTACTAAGCAAAAAATTAAAATTTAGGGGAAGGTGTTTCTTAAACCCATCGTTCTTGAGAACAGCATGAAGCAATTTTGAATTTTTAAATCAATAATTTTATATTCCAATATACCTTTGGCGTCATATTAACTTGTGTTAACTGCTTTTTTCATTTTAAAAATACATGTTGAAAATATATGTGTGACAAAAGATCCATATATTGGCATATGCTATTAGCCATAATTATGCATACGTTATGTGCGAATATAGTTAGCTTTGTGGATAACGTAATAATGCTTTAGAATCTAAAATTACGGAATAATTGCTTCATAACTTTAACATTGTAGTGAACAAGACTCCCACAATATCCTCAATTCTCGCCATCATATTTCAAATTATATATATAAAAGTGTGGTTTGACACTCTCAAGTGATGACACTTGGAACTTTATAAGCATGCAAAGTGTCCCTTCTTAAAACATAATTTATTTGTCAAATATAAAAATATTAATATTAATTAAATACTCACCTCACTACTCAACAAAAAATAAATATGTGAATTACTAATGTTTGCTAATGTTGTATTGTTTTTCACTACATGAAATCTTTGCTTCCAAATTTGAATAATTATTTGTCCAACATTTGAATTTGAAAGGCAAAAAAAAAGTAAACAACAATGTTACATAAGCCTATATAATATGAAATTCTTATAAAAATAAAACAAAAGGTACACAACAATGTTACATAAACCTTTATAAAATGAAATTTTTATGCAAAAAAAAAAAAAAACAAAAAACAAAACAAAACAAAAAAACAAAATTTTTATAGTAAATATATTACTATTTTTCATTGAATTAAAACAAATAAATAAAAAAGATGTTTGAAGATAGTAATACCTTACAAAAGAACATTTAGGATAGTTCAAATTAAAAAATAACTTTAGAAAGAAATTTATTTGTAGGATTCAAGAAAAAAAAAGATAATATGGAAATATTGAAATTACTAATACTTTACAAAGAGAGCATTTAAGATAGTTCAAATTCTGACATTAACAAAAATATGTGCTAAAAAAATTAGGATATGTTTGGGTTGAGACATAAGTAGATTTTGTAAGTTTGAAAGTGGATTGTGAAAATGATGGAATTTGATAAGTTTGGGTTTGTTAAGAGATTTTATAAAGTAAGATTATAATTAATTTATCATATTATATCGGGAACTATAGGAAAAATAGATGATGTACTATTATTTTATTTTGACAAAAAAAAAAAACAAATGTTTCTAAAATTTCAAGAAAATGGATAAAGTAGAAAAAAATTAGAATTATAGAATTTAACAAAATAAATAACATAATTAGGATATTGATCATCCAAAATTCAATTGTGCACATCCAGTCGAAACACCCCTTAAACAATTGAGAAATTATATTAAAATTTTATAACAACAAATATAACAATTGGTTAAAATTAATAAAAAATAAAAAAAATTACAAAGGAAACCAATATGTAAAGCAAATAATGAGTGCAGTTAAAGATAAAATTTGAACAAAATAGATGTTTTCGAGCCATAAAAATGAGATGTATTCTACACTTTTTACAGAAAGATATGAAAATACTTAATGTTACAGTTAAAATACATATAAAAAAAACCATATTAACAAGTTTGTGCTAAAGAACAAATGAAAAAAAGAACAATAAGAAATATTATTTTAAGGATAAATAGAAAATGTAACACTTATAAAAAAAAAAGAATACTACTTTAATATAAAAATAAGATAATATAAAGCTCGTGCTTCGCACGAGTTCAAACCTAGTTTATTTAAGTTTTACCGTCATATGTTATGTGAATAATGAATGATGATTCGTGAATGGTGTTTAATTTTCCTCCGTTTCACCATACACATAACTTACATAAGATTGAAAATTTAAAATGTGGTCAGAAGATATATAGAAGATATGAGCAAGTGACTAAAAAAATTCTAGACAACAGAATCAGATTCATGTTGCTGTTTTCACTATTCTTTCAAAGTACAAGGCTTCAATTAATGGATGCAAATTGCCAACATTATAACTTGCAGGTAATCTGCGTTTCAACATATATTCCAGATGTTCTTTCTTTAAAGCCCACTAAATGAAACACAAAGAGGATAAGAGTGTAAGAAAAGGGACAAAAGAAGCCAGTGTTGAGACACACAAATCTCATTATTTGAGACCCTTTTAGTCCAACATTTAGCATATTCTGTCTGAATAACATTTTTCTTCTTCTCTTTTATAATCTTTTCAATTATTTAAAAATTGAATTGGGATTTGAGTGATTGTAGAAGGATTGCTTAAGCAAATGGTGATGCTTTTGTTGTTTATTAGCATGTGGAGGAAGAAACACATAGTTTAAAAGCTTTATATTTCTTGTAGTTTAAAAGCTTTATATTTCTTGCAAGTTTGCCTTCTTTACTCATTTTCTAAGTTAAGTAACAATTTGTTCCATAATCAAGAATCAGTTCCATCTTGTGTATCCACTTAATTTCATCCTAAAGTATACTCAAAATAGAAGGATCTATCTCCCCTCTTGCTTATTATAAGTTAACTTAATTTGTCCGTGATATATATAAAGTATAATATCATGATACGTACACACTTCACTTAGAGATAAAATAGAATACATAATAAAAAAACTTGTGTCATAACCGGTAGGAATAAAATGCTTCCTACAACCAATTTTGGCTTGTCTTGATATAATATCCTGTGAAAGGAAATTAAGAAACCAAGTTAAAATACATGAATGTTTTTTTTCTATGTCTATAAATTAACATCTTCTCAAAAGATATGGTGTAAAAGTCTCCATGAATAGTGAAAGTAGGTCGTTATTGCAGTAACTAAAGCGTAGTAAAGTTAGTTCTAGCCGTCTTAAAGCTAATAGGGATTACTTGGGAAAATAGTGAAAAATTAGAAAGATTTGACCAGGGAATATGTTCTTATTGCCACCTCAGACTCCACGAAACTTAACCAACAATGATATCTTGTTATTCTTTTTCAGTTATAGATGAGATTATTTTCTTTATTTTTATAATGTTCAGGCTTCGTATTTTATTTCATCAGTACATTACGTATAGATATGATATGATGTGTAATGATAAAATAACGAATTGAAACTTTTAGATTGAGGTAATAATTGTGATGCGAAATATATATGCTATTCTTCTTGTCATCATATTGATAACAACTAATTAAGTCCCAGGATGTTCTCATCTATCCACATAATTCAATTTGCCAAATTCTTATTCTTTTCCATCCTCTATAATATAATTCTTTGTTGTACTTTTCTGCAAAGAAAGAATAAATTTATACATAATAACCCACAAAAACATCTATTTACTGATATATTCATGATTAATTGAGAATTCACATTAAATACATATTAATGCTTCTTCATATTTTTAATGTAATTTAAAAGGTACAATCAAATAAATAAGAAATAGAAATGTTAAGTAGAAACACAGAATATAAGCATGTTATTGAAGACGAATGAGTAAATAAGACAAGTCTTGTAAAGTGAAAAATTCCCATAATCACCAATTTGTATCTTTGAGCATAAATACTGATTTTGCTTCAATTTGAAGCCACTAAACAACCTTAAATTACTTCACCAAAACATCATCAAAAAATATTATTATTACAACAATTATTATCCATATAAAATAAAAAAAAAGATAGGAAATTATAGCAGCAGCAGCAGCAGTTGTTCCAGGTCTGGTGAAGGCAGCATGAAATACAACGAAATCTGCCACTTCAGCCACCCTCACCACAACCTCAAATCGGAGTACTCCGAGGCCCCTTTCAAGTGCGACGGCTGCAACGAAGCCGGCATCGGGTCACGATACAGGTGCTCCGGCGGTGGCGGTGGCGGAGCCTGCAACTTCGACTTACACACGCATTGCGCCATCCCCTCCCCCTCCATCACCCACCCCTTCTACACCAAATGCTCCTTCCAGTTCCTCAGCCGGCCGCCGGGGGCGGTGGCGCGTTACTGCAACGCTTGCCAGAAGGACGTGTCGGGGTTCGTGTACCACTGCAAGTCGTGCGGGTTTGACCTCCACCCATGCTGCGCCAAGCTGCCCATGGTCCTCGACGATGGTGAAATCAAGCTGGATTTGTACAAGAAAGTCAGCGCCCCATGTCACAGGCATCTCTCTCTCTCTCATCTTTCTCTGTTTTTCTCTCTCTACCATTGATTAAATGGTGGCAGTACTGTATAATTCAGTGATGATGATGATGATCAGGTGCGGGAGGAAGGGGAGGAGTTGGAGCTACAGATCATCATGCAAGAAGTACAACCTGCACGTGGCGTGCGTGAAGGAGATGCTGGTTGACAGCTGGCATGAGATATACTACGGTGCATGGGGGCAGAGCTACACCGGGAGCAGCAGATCAAACGCGGGGGCGGGGATCCCCAGCTTGCGCGCTACGCTGCAGACGCACAACCACAAGAAGAGCAAAGGGAGGGCGCAGAAATGCTGCGAGCTGGCTGGCTTGGCCTTGCAGTTTGTCATATCCGCCGTTCTAGGGGATCCCACCACCCTCATTGCTGGCCTCGTTGGTACCTTGATCTCCAAATAGTACAACCCTCTTAAGCTCATCCTCTCAAACAAACTCAATTCATCCATGTTAATAAATTATAACCATGGAGGTATAGGATAAACTCATCATTACTTCGTGACTGCTACCTTTAACAGCTTGTAATGTGTAAAATTACTAGTTATTGGTAATGTCTGATGAATTATAACCATGTTAATTAATTAGTCCATTAATAATCTTGAAGTTTGGATGATCATATTCTTAGCATCAACTTCAGTTTTATCTAATAATAAGTCTGTTTGAAGTGGATCATGTAATGTTTGAAGAGCTTTAATCTATGAGTTTGGAAGGCCCAAATTAAAGTTGTAGTCCAATATTTGCTACTTATGCTTAAAGCAAATTAATGACCCATAAGTGCTATTTGTTTTCTAACTAATTTTAAATCCATGCTCTATCACCTCTTTCACGTCATAATACCGTACACCAAATAAAATGCTCGCATCTCCACTATTGATGTCTATTAATATGTTCACTGCTAATGTGAAGTAATCATATTTTTTTAATTTTTGGATATAAATAAATTAGCAGGATTGTGTACATATCGTTTCTATTCATCAGATCAGAAAAAGAGTTAAGAGGCGAAAGAAAATGAAAAAGAAAGGGAAACAAAAAGAAGAAAATCCATCAATTAAACTAGAATTTGCCGTTTTTTAATTTGAAATAGAGAGTTTTAATTTGGGCCAACATATAGAAAAGTGAGACTATTACCAAGTCAAAGCGTTTGATGAACCAATGTCCATTTCCAACTTCCTACATATATATATATATATATATATATATATAATTCAGAGTCCACTAACAAAAAAGCAAAAAATCCATAAATCTATCCCCTTCTCTTCCAAATTTATCTTAAAACAAAAGGAAAAAAAAATCCTCCAAGGCATTTCAGCAATGGGGACTTGTGCTTCTTTTCATGCAACAAAGAGATCTGCTGCAGGTGGAGGAAGCATGGCGGCCTCAGCCAAGGTGGTGGAGCTCGACGGGAGGCTACACGAGTTCCGGCGGCGGATCACGGCGGCGGAGGTGCTTTCCTCCCACCCAAATTGCTACCTCTGCAGCTCTGACACGATGGCCATCAACTCAACCGCACCCCAACTCCCCAAAGACCATCTTCTTCAGCTTGGCCAAATTTACTTCCTATTGCCACTCTCTAAATCACTATCTCCACTCTCCCTTCAAGATTTATGTGCTCTTGCCATCAAAGCTACCACTGCTCTTAACAACGAGTGAGTCTTGTGTGAGACCGTCTCATGGATCCCATTTCGTGAGATCCGTGAGACGGGTCAACAAAGTCAATGGTTAACAGTAAATGGTCAACATCGGTCAACATCGGTCAACGATTGGTTAACGTCGGTCAACGGTCGGTCAACGACGTTGACCAAAAAATATTACATGTTATGCATAAAAGTATTACATGTCATATATAAAAGTATTACATTCATAATGTAATACTAATATTCTACTCACATAATACTTTTATGTGTATCATGTGATACTTTAAATTAGTATTACATACTACATATAAAAGTATTACATGATATATATAAAAGTATTACTTGTTTATTTCAATAGTATTACATGTTGCACACAAAAGTATTACATTATAAGAGTATTACTTGTTGATTTCAATAGTATTACATGTTGTACATAAAAATATTACATTTGAGTAATAGACAATATTTTTCTATATATCATATAATACTTCATAGTATTACATGATATACATAAAAATATTACTTGTTGATTTCAATAGTATTACATGTTACACATAAAAGTATCACATGATATATATAAAAATATTACTTGTTGATTTCAATAGTATTACATATTACACATATAAGTATTACATGTTGCACATAAAAATATTGCATGATGTTATGTTCTTATAATATAATAATACTTTTGTGTGTATTAGATAATATATTTTTATATATCATTTAATACTTCATAATGTAATATTTTCATGTATATTAGGTGATACTTTTCTATAGATCGGATAATACTTTTGTATTATATACATATAATGTATAATATATTACAAAAGTATTAGATGATATATACTACAAAAATATTACCTACTACACATAAAAGTATTACATATTTTCATACACTCTAACCAAACCCAAAATAATACTATTTTACAAAAGTATTACATAGTATATTGAAAAGTAATACCTAAAACACACAAAAGTATTACATAATTTCTCAAAACTTTGTCACACATGATACACATAAAAGTATTACCTTATAAAAGTAAAAGTATTACATTTATAATGTAATACTTTCATGTATGTTGTGTACTACTTTTACATATAATATGTAATACTTTTAGTCAACGGAGTTGACCTACTATTGACCGGTGTTGACCAACCATTGACCGGCGTTGACTTTTGGCAGTTGGCCATTGACTTTGACTTTGACCGGATCGGGTTGACCCGTCTCACGGAATGAGATCCGTAGAATCCGTGAGACGATCTCATACAAGAATTTGCCCTTATCAATAATTCTGCTCCATTCTTTCATGAATGCAAGAGATTAGGATTCCCAGCTTGAAGTCATAAAGAGGTGTAATTGACAAGCACTTGAGGGAAGGTACTGGAGAGGAACCACCCGATCAACTGCTACCCTTACCAAGGTACACTTCGTATGTTAGTTTTTTGGATGTACTTTATAGTTGAAAGATAGAATAAGCATTACTTTAGTTTACTCTTTCTTTTTCTTTTTTTTTAGCTTTATTAATCTAAAAATCTATCAATGCAATGTGTAACAATATCATAATTATATTTATATTACAACAATATGCAATCATTTTATAATATGAAATTCAAAATATAATCATGTTAATAATATATATATATATATATATATATATATTTGGTTTGACAATATTGGGATTCCATAATGGGATACATATGGAAAGCAATCTTGTGTTCACTTTAGTCACTAGTGTGTGATACATGTGACTGTAAAGCAAAAATTAATTGAGATGACTCTATAACGCCATCAAAGCAAGATTACATTTTATGACAATTAATTTGTTTCACAGTATTATTTTAGCATACATTTAGTAACCTGGAGATTATGAATTCAATCTTGGCCCGTTAGGCATAGCCTAAGTATTGCTAGAATGGGAAATTAATGAATCGAGTGTGTGGATAATAAAGGGATAAATATTAAATTTCATAGAAAATAACACTCTTATCAACACAGGCACAGTAATAATCTATGCACATATAAAAGATTATTATCATCATAAAAGGAAGTTTTATCCAGTAAGAATGAAGTCCCATGATTTGTCTTCAAGTATATTGACAACTATGGTGACAGCTGAAGCCCAGCAAAATAGCATGTGCAATGTCATCAGAGGAAGGTACTACCTAAGTTCACAACCCTAAAGTTATCAGTTAGGCTTATATTTAGGCCTGCTTCCAATTCACTTCTTCCAATTCTATAACTAACTCTTTTTGAACAAGAAGTATATGTAAGAGAATTACTCAACTAAAATGATGCTACACTACACAGTTATTGCATAACAAATCATATCAAGTCGTATCCTAACCAATCGAACTCTGTACGTGTCCCCTAAACCAGTACTATTCGTTCCAATAGTTTCTGTTAGATATTCGAATGAACAAGTAAAAATATTGGTGAAAAAGGCACCAATCCAACCTTTCCATCAGTCTTGATACATCTTTTTTGCTTGTGACATGGCTTCAAACGCATCGGAGTGTAAAGATTATATATAGCTTAGCATACATACATGTTTTATAGTCTAAATACTCTGTTCAAACTAGACTGAAAGAAATTACACAATTTAGACATCTGATGCAGCATAACAGAAGTGCCCACCCTAATAGTGTTATAGAGCCAAAGAGAATTTTAGGTGGTCCTTCAACTTCTTCAATGATCATTTTCACCCAACCAAGAGTAAAATTTAGGCAGTCTTCACAATATGCCTAATTACACAGCAACAACACAGAAGCCTTCTAACCTGCAAAGACAACCACAGAAAGTATATAATCATCTCTTTCAACACTACAACTTTGTAAAAGGGCCACAACCGAATCTTGCTCCAGTGGTTTTTTTCCGAGTCAGAAAGTATGAGTTCAAGCATTAAATCCAAGTAAATCATATAACATATGTTACACACAGACATCATATGAAAGATGGAGATAGAGCATTCTTAGCTTTCATTATTATCCTGAACATTTTACTTTGCAGGTATTCCATCTTAGTCTCAAAAATTGAAACCAAATATGAAACAGAAAGGTCTCGATTTAAAATGTCATTTTAGGCCAACCTCAAAACCATTCCTACAACTGAACATGAATGTAACTTTAACTAGTTCTCTTAATTGGTTTCTCAATAATCTGACTCCTAACATCAGTCCATTTTTTTTTATCTACCTACAATGTTTGCTTTGATACCATATGGAGTACCTAACTACCCCTTAAAACTGGGACTGAAATCCATCACAAAACAATTAATCAAATATTAAAATGAGCATTTGTAATACCTATTGAGCAGCATCTTCAGTAAATCTAGCATCGAAAGGAGCAGAAGAGTGGGGATGCGATGAAGCACCTGCAGTCCCTGATCCTTGTTGTAGTTCAATCACTAGCCATCTCACAGCTTTACTCATTTGCTCCAAGCGAACAGCACTAATAGGTGGAAGACCACTCGAAGGAGCAGGCTGTCCGGGTTTAGTAGCAACAGAGCCAGTGGCCTCATCCACGAGACACTCAGACCCGATCCTTTGCTTTACAGATTCCACAAACTCTTCTGCTTGATCACAAGCAACTCTGAAGAGCTCCCATCGTTGCTTGAAGTTTTCAAGAGCAGCATCAGTTGACGGAGTTTTTTGGCCTCCAGAATTCTCTTTTGCCTCCAAAGCACTAGCTGCTGCTGAGATAAACTCCTGATAGGCATTATTCAATGAATCTACTATGTTGTCCATCTGAGATCTTCAAAAGAGCAACTCCTAATGTTTGCATACACAATCTTCCAAAAATCTGAAACTTTTTACACTTCCACAAATCATGTAGGGTCTCGCCAAAATCTGGCAAAAATAGAATTTCATTTTATTAATATTGTAAATCACTAGACATGGAGCATTTTACATAAAATCAACGATCTCAACCACAATATCAATTAGTAAGTAGATCAATTCTAGGTTAAATAACGAATCAATTTTTGATCAATCCTAATGAGGCTTCAAATTCAATTAGTGAAACAGCGTAACATCAAATTCATCTTTCAATCAATCCTTCCAAATACAGATATTCATTAAACTAAGTGCAGACAACAAATTAACTTATTTTTCCTAAAAGGAGTACAATTCTCCATTTCCTCAATAATCAAATGTTCGACAGATAACTGTGTTGCAACCCCTTCATTTATGTATCAATTAAATTGTTGCTGGAATATATAAATATCATTAAGTAACCTTTCTGAATCGAGGAGGTTTGGCCATAATTGAAATTAAAAAAAAAAAAGTCGGTCACCGGAGACCTCCGGCGGAAATCAAGCTCCTAGCAACCGGAAATTGGAAACAAGAAACACAGGTAGAGAAATAAAGAACAAAACAACAATAAACCAACCTTGTTCAAGTTCGTTCGCGCACTCTTGGATGTTGAATTTCTTGCCCTAATTTAATTAGGGCAATCTTGCTCTAATTACTGTGGTCTCTGTGTATATTAAATGGATGGGGACATGGGTTTACGTGAATATGAGCATGGACTTTTAACTGAAAAATTTGGGCCAAGCCCATAATTACGATAGTAAGGCCCATTATATTATATTAATTACTAAAGAAAGGCCCATTAGGGTAAGAAAGAGGCGGCGGGATTTTGAGAATTAGGGTTTTCCGCCCAATCATATCTTTATCTTTATATATATAAAAACACAAACATTACTAAAAGTAGAAATGCAATATTTTCCCGCAAAAAACTATATCCTATATATAGAAATAAATAAAATCACATTATATATTTATTAATTATTTAAAATATTTAATTATATATATACACATATGTAATACGTCCATATATAAGTCAAATATTAACCTTAAATAGGATTAACAAATTATATTATATTAGGAAATATATTACTCATTATATATGTATAAATCAAATTTGAAATTTATGGTATGTTCATAATGGAATTAGATGGCACAATCAATTCAAGAAATTACAAAAATTTGACTTCAAATATCATTACCTTCCTTTATAACCGTGAGTTAAGTTTTAAGGGACTTTAATTATGTTAAAATTAAAATTACATAAAATTTATGTTATAGATATGAGTTATGGTCTCATGGATCTTTATTAATTATATTAGAATTAAATGTAAAAGATCAAAGGTAATGAAATTTTAACCGAAGATTATTTGTGGTCCTATGGAATCATTAACTGACTTTCATATATTAAATTTCAATTTATAATCAAATCACATTAAAAGGTAAGATAACAATATGATATTGTTATATTATATAGTTATTTAAGTAGAAATGCATTTGGATGTGATTTATAAAACCATTATTAATATTAATTAATGTGATTTTAATATTGATAAGCATTTATCTTTATTAAATAGTGCATCATCCATAATCACATTAGTTTTATTGGTAAACATGTCAAGTTAAAATAAAAAAAAGTATAATTACATATACATTTCAATTATAATTATCTTTATTACATGTCAAGTATAATTATAAATACATTTCTGATTATAAAGAAAATAACATTTTTTTTGTTTATTTTCTTTATTTGATATATATATATATATATATATTCTTTTTTGAATGTTTAAATATTCATAAAAGATGAAATGATTATTTTCAATGTATTATACATATTATCAGAAATATATATTACTCATATATATTTTTGATATATATTATCATTACATCTTTTAAAAAAATGTAATTCCGTGCATCGCACGGGTGAAAAACTAGTTGATTATAAAATAATATGGAATCCATCCTATTCGGATCGCAGAAGGATATGAATTGGCTTCAAGGATTGCCTATGAACATTTGGAGCATATATCCCATAAATTTGAATTCAGCGCCTCAAATGCGGAGTCTTTGATCCAGACTTGTTATTGTTATTGAGCTAAGGATGAAACAAACTCAATTGAATTCATTTCCCTGTGGAGAAATATTCAATTCCTTCAGCACTATCTAATGAATCATGACAAATTTGTGGAGAAATATAAAATTTCGAACATTGCAGCACGACGTAAAAACTGCAACAAACAGAGGACTGTATAAACGAAGCACAAATTTGCTAGTGACGTTTCTTACCACCACCCTTCCTCTTGCCATGTCCTTTTTTACACCCTCCTTTCGTTTTCTTCTCTTTACGTTGTCGACCATTATCCTTAGAGGCTTGAGGGGCAGATGATTGTAACATATGTTTGACATCAAGAACACCGTTTCTGAAATGGCCTTCAATAGACTTCAAAACTCGATCGGTCCTCTGGCTTACGTCTCTCTGCTACCCTTTTTGTACCACTGCTGCTGCTAAAGGCTCCAAACCTTCCAAGTATTGCTCTCTGAAAGACAAATCATTCGCATGCAACTATTAGCATTCAAGTTAGAGTAGTTGCAACCAATGATAAAGTGAAGAACGTATGTGACCTCTTGAAGCATCTTTTCTTCTCTTTCTTTTTGTTTCTTCATTGTAATTCGCGCTACACTGAGAGGTAATCTCTGCTTCTTTGGAGGCTGTTAAGGAAATATTATGATTAAAACATGGCATTATGGAGGATGACATAGTAATATGTGGTACGACAACAGAAGGTCGTGTGTACTCACCTTTCCACCGAGAGATACTACCTTCCTATTCTGCAAGTCCTTTTTCTGTTTCCATGTCACATGAGAGGATTCTGAAATGACAAAAATTACACACTCACTCATGGATGATAATAAATACACAATAAATGATGTAAGCATTATAAATGATCAAACGCTTCAAATATGTATAGATGGATCTTATAATTTCCAATTACATAGTATGATTACTGTGCAAAAATTCTAATTCTCAGAATAGAAACTTTAATAACATAAAAGAATATTCTATTAATCTATATCAATGGACTTAAGTTACTGATCCTTCCTTTTCTTTCTTTTGGTAACTACAACTTTTCAAATCAATTTCTTTCTTACTTGGTAACTGCAAACTTCAATTGCAATCCCAACCAATTAAATCATGTTTCTGATCTATCCTTTTCTTTCTTTAGGCAACTTCAAAATTTCAAACCAATAGCTTTTTACCGAAAATGGGTCTCACTTGATCAGTGCAAAGTTGATTTTGCATTACTACACCTCTAACAAGTAAAGCAACATCATTTAGCCAGACACCATAAAGTCAGTATTCCTTAACCCCACAAGTTGCGAATTGCATTGACAATCACTAATCCAAAGATGAGAATGATAATTCAAAACACACACACACACACACACACACACCAAGCAGGAGATAATAAAACAAATTCGGAAACAGCATCAAAATCAAGAGATAAGAAGTGTTATGGATCAAGAACACAACAAATTCTCCCACTTGGAGGGCAACTGCCATTTTTACTCTCGAACTGTCCAACTTCGAAGTATAATTGTTAAGTGAAAAAAGTGGAGTAGATTAGGAAATCAACGAACTGTTTACAATAATAGCCAAACCACAAGTTATTTTCCATGCTTAATACCAAAGGTTTCATGAAATAGGCCACAGTAGATACCAAAAGCCATTTCTTACCCAAAAACTCCATATCTTTAAGGATGGACTTGATGTCCATTTTTGGTTCCTCAGAATCCACATCAGAGGATGAGGGTCCTCTTTTGGCTTCTTTCCCTCTCATGGCCCCATTTGGGTCCTCTTTTGGCTTCTTTCCCTCTCATGGCCCCATTAGAAAATGGGGGTCCTCTTTTGGTTTCTTTCCCTTTCACGGCCCCATAAGAGGATGAGGGCCCTCTTTTGGCTTCTTTCCCTTTCATGGTCATTTTTCTTTCTTATTACTGCAAAAACATTACAGAAGGCTACATTCTTAAGTGGGAAATTACTAGATAACACACAAATCAGCAAAAAAGGTAGTACAAAGCATAATGCAGACTAAAGGCACAAAGGCCCTGCAGCACTTTAGGTGCAAAGCACAAAAAAACGTATGTCCCAAGCAAGGCTCGCCATTCTAAACCATTACTAATAAATAAAATCATGAACCACTTAACCTATATGAAACCAAGTTTATATATATTTCAATCTTCTAATATTTCAAACACCTAAACTATCATGAGTGTCCATCATGCACAATGTTTTAAAAAACTATTTTAGAACCGAGGCGTTCTCCTATAATACACCGAGGCGTAGGAACCGATTCGAACCGAGGCATAGGAATCGAGGTGTAAGCCTAATATATATATATATATATATATATATATATATATATATATATAGAAAATCCTTAATCAAATCGAGACATACTAATGTTAAAGTATTAATTTCCAATTAAAAGATCTAGAAGTTGCATGAATAATATCTTTAGAATGTGAGGTGTCACTCTAGAAGTGTTAAGAAATTGAATGTAACCTTTTGTATTCTCCTCTCTAGAAAAATCTATGGCACACTATAAATATGGCACCTTCTCTAAAAAAAGAGAGGAAAAGCTTCTGTGCCTTGCGCGAAGAAGAGAAGGAAAAGAGGCAGGTTTGATTTGATTTTATTTATAAAAATTATGGCTCAATTAGAAAAGCCCATACCAAATTAGCCCACAAATTAAAAAGCCCATTTGATTTCAGCTGAGCCCAACCCTAATTTTCACTAAAAATTGAAACCGTGATTGAGGAGTTTTTTAAAACCGTGATCATGCATATACTAAAGATTTTACAAAGTACTAAAAAAAGAAGATGTGCTGATGAAATAAAGTACAAAATCAGTACATGAATAAAAATAGACTCCGAATTGCATTAAGTAATTATCTAATATTTCGATGTAGCTGCAATGTAGACAGCAGTAGAAAAAAAATGCAGCAAACAACTCTAAAGATGATTAACGAAGGAGTTCACTATTTTTCTCAAGAAAAAAGGAAAACATAGCACTAATTGATATGCACTGCAATTTTTACAGATTTCAAACCAAAACATAGCACTAATTGATATGCACTGCAATTTTTACAGATTTCAAACCAATTAAAGGCCATGATTGAAACTAACATTGAGAGACATTCAAAACCAAATATTAATATAATATGTTACATTTAATTTGGATCAAATTATCATAGATCTCCATTGCTCCATCATGTTATTCTAGCTAGCATTCCTAATTAACATAACATGCAAAGAGGATTCATTGTTGATCTGACAAAATAAATGGATCCTGCAGTTTCATCAGATAATCTATCTCCTCCAGTTTCTGCGAAACATTAGCCCTAAATATTTCCAACGCCCCCAAATAATCCTCCAGTTCGTGCAGTTCCAAACCCTCACATGGCTGATCCCACCACCAGGCTTCATCTTCCCCGCTTCGTCCAATCATCTTCTCCATCTCCAATCTCCTCACAGCTTCCTTGTACTCACTTCTTCCCAATTCCTCCTCGCCGGCGATGTATGTCGACGGCCGAATAGTTTCCGTCTCAAAACGCTCGATCAATGCTTCCACGGAGGTGTGGCCGAACGTGAACATCTTGCCGGCCGGTGACTGTACGAGAATCGCTATTTCCGCACCGCAGAGAACACTGAGTTCACTCGCTTTTGCAAAGAGACCATTTCGGCGTTTGCTGAATGTTACTTGCAGATTGGATTTATTCTGGATTTTCTTGATTTCAATCTTCCTTCGCCCCTGTGTTTTCTTGTTGCTGTGCATGGCTGAAAATAACAAATAATAACTTTGAAATTTTCTCTTTGTTTTTTCAAGATTTGGGAAATATAGAGAGATTGTTTAGGGAGTTTTCCAAGTCTATATTAGGGTCTTGAGCCCCTTTAAATATACAATACAGGAAGTAATGTAGAATGGAAAGATTTACACTATCAATACATAACAAAAATATCCCTAAAAATCAGGCTATGAAGATGTGGAAGATCCATACACTTATTTATAAGGAATAAGAAGAAGTCAATAAATTATACGGAAATTAATTAAATGTACATAGAGAGACAGCAAAAGCCGTAAGGCTCAAGTCAAATATTTCCGTCTTTTCTGAGAGTTAGATTTTCAGGATTTTGTAAAATTACCTTTTTATCCTTTTTAAAAAAATCGGAAGAAAAAAAAGAAAAACAATAAATATATTATTCAGACAGGAAGGCGGGGACCGCACTCAAGCTCTTCACGATGACGTCATCAATGGATTTGTACTTGCTATCATTTCACACTCAATCATTCATTTCCCTGTTTTCCTTTCCCTATAAATTCCCCATATTTTCCACCATTGCCAAATCTTCAGCTCCATCACGTTCACCTTTCCACCTGCATAGTACATATATACTTATCGAAAAGTGCTTTCATGGTGGAAGAGTTATTAACAATATGATATTGTTATATTATATAGTTATTTAAGTAGAAATGCATTTGGATGTGATTTATAAAACCATTATTAATATTAATTAATGTGATTTTAATATTGATAAGCATTTATCTTTATTAAATAGTGCATCATCCATAATCACATTAGTTTTATTGGTAAACATGTCAAGTTAAAATAAAAAAAAGTATAATTACATATACATTTCAATTATAATTATCTTTATTACATGTCAAGTATAATTATAAATACATTTCTGATTATAAAGAAAATAACATTTTTTTTGTTTATTTTCTTTATTTGATATATATATATATATATATATATTCTTTTTTGAATGTTTAAATATTCATAAAAAGATGAAATGATTATTTTTAATGTATTATACATATTATCAGAAATATATATTACTCATATATATTTTTGATATATATTATCATTACATCTTTTAAAAAAATGTAATTCCGTGCATCGCACGGGTGAAAAACTAGTATATATAAAAACACAATGGTTTCTAAAAAAAGTAATAACAAGATTTTCCCGTCAAAACTACATTGCCAAATTAGGAAATGTTTTTTTATTTTATTTAATAAATTTAATAAATATAAGTCATATTTATTATATTTATATATAAGGAAATTATATGTAGTAGTTAATTATAATTACATGATCTAATTACCTTTAAGTTTGTTTAATATTTCCATGTCTAGATCTCAATAATTATAATTATAATTATAATTATTATGTTATATAAATTCTATGTGATAAATTTATATCCGTGCATTTAAAGTTTGCTAAAATATTATATACATAAGGTGAAATATATGCTAATTATACATATCATATAGAAAAAATTTAAATGATTTCATTAGATTAGATAACTCATATGCAATAAATTAATTAATTTACGGTTAATTGATTGGCTTACACATGCTATACGGTTAATTGATTACTAAATAGCAAATTGATTACTAAATTGGTATATCAATATATTCCATTATGCTTACTAAATTACGTAATTATATATTGTATGCTTAAATAAAACACTAATTCTATGGAAATAATTACCATATATAGATAAGGTCAACAATTCTATGTGATACATTTCTATGTGATACAATTATCATTAGATATTATTTATGAAAAAAATAATAATCAATATAAAACTTTTCATTTATATTTTTATAGATTTCTATTATACATTCTCTACATACAATTAGATATTTCTAAATATGAAAATTGAAATATATAGTAATTATACATATCATATATGGTAATTACGTAATTATATATTATATGCTTAAATAAAACATTAATTCTATGGAGATAATTACCATATATAGATAAGGTCAACATTCTATGTGATACATTTTAATGTGATGCAATTATCATTAGATATTATTTATTTTAAAAAGAATCAATATAAATATTTTCATTTATATTTTTATTGATTTCTATTGTAAATCTTTATCTTTATCTTTATATATATAAAAATACAATGGTTTCTAAAAAAAGTAATAACAAGATTTTCCCACCAAAACTACATTGCCAAATTAGGAAATGTTTTTTTATTTTATTTAATAAATTTAATAAATATAAGTCATATTTATTATATTTATATATAAGGAAATTATATGTAGTAGTTAATTATAATTACATGATCTAATTACCTTTAAGTTTGTTTAATATTTCCATGTCTAGATCTCAATAATTATAATTATAATTATTATGTTATATAAATTTTATGTGATAAATTTATATCCGTGCATTTAAAGTTTGCTAAAATATTATATACATAAGGTGAAATATATGCTAATTATACATATCATATAGAAAAAAATTAAATGATTTCATTAGATTAGATAACTCATATGCAATAAATTAATTAATTATGGTTAATTGATTGGCTTACACATGCTATACGGTTAATTGATTACTAATTAGCAAATTGATTACTAAATTGGTGTATCAATATATTCCATTATGCTTACTAAAATATTACGTAATTATATATTGTATGCTTAAATAAAACACTAATTCTATGGAAATAATTACCATATATAGATAAGGTCAACAATTCTATGTGATACAATTATCATTAGATTTTAATTAATGAAAAAAATAATAATCAATATAAAACTTTTCATTATATTTTTATAGATTTCTATTATACATTCTCTACATACAATTAGATATTTCTAAATATGAAAATTGAAATATATGGTAATTATACATATCATATATGGTAATTACGTAATTATATATTATATGCTTAAATAAAACACTAATTCTATGGAGATAATTACCATATATAGATAAGGTCAACAATTCTATGTGATACATTTTAATGTGATGCAATTATCATTAGATATTATTTATTTTAAAAAGAATCAACATAAATATTTTCATTTATATTTTTATTGATTTCTATTGTAAATCTTTATCTTTATATATATAAAAACACAAACATTTCCAAAAAAATAAAGTTGAGAATTTTACCGCCTAAAACCACTTTCTACTTATGGGAAAAAATGTGTACATATAAATGATGTTTAATGTGAATAAAATCCTTAAAATATATAATATAGATATATGTGCATATATTTATACATATGGTAATTTATATTAATCACGTTGCAGTTATACTAAAAAAGATTTAATTAATTTTCCTAAATCATGCATCTTTTTTTTCTTTTTTTTGAAATAAGCTACTATTTAGTGGAAATCTCTCTCTCTATATATATAGAACCTTTTTCTAAATAGATTTCTCATTGAAATGCTTCAATGTTAAATTTGGAAAAGAATATTAGCATGATATTATATATATGGAGTGATGATAGATTGTGGTACATAACACCTATATATTGTTTAAATTGAATGACACACACATATTATAACATTTTATGTTAGTTAATTTATTATTATTATATATAATGCAGTTTAATTTATGATTAAATAACTATTTTATGTCATATGAATTAAATAATTGTTTACAATATTATTATCATTTATATATACATATATATATGTGTGTGTGTATATATGATAGATGAAGCTTTTATAAATGATATAGATTATGAAAATATTTCAAGATAATGGATTAAATATGATTATTTGATTGATTTTGCTAATATAATTGTGCGAAGCAATTCTTATCCAATTAATTATAGATTTAGTACTATTGCTTGATATCATAAAAATTAATCCTATATATGTATTTCCATATCTTTTCCCAAAAAGAAAACAAATAGCTAAGCAAATTACATGTTTCTATATAAATTTTGAATGAAAAGCGAATAGAGATGTTGCATATTTTTTGAAAGAAAAAAATATATATATCCAATTTGATTCACTGAATATTTTGCATCAATATCCAATTTGATTAATTGATTTTATTTTTAAATATCATTTATTCATATCAAAGAATTTAAGAAGTGTCATAACTGAAATATAGTAAAAATGATAAAACTATTTGAAATATTAAGAAGATAAACAAAATAATTATTAAAAAATTATCATGATATGAAATTCTTTCCTATATTTTCAAAATTATTTTATTGAAAGATTACAAATGTTATATATATGGAAACATATTAATTTACAAGAATCAATTTACTATGTCATCTTTTGGATGTGAAGTTTATTAGTAATTAATGATAATATATATATATATATATATATATATATATTTGCCAAATAAATACAAAATTTATAACTTAATTATATAGAAGATCATACATTTGATATTTTCCAAAAAAAGAAACCCAAAATTATGCAATTACAATAACAATCAATTACGTTCATACCATGTATAATGAACTAATTATATATCTAATAAGCATATCTTTCACTATAAATATGAGAGAATAAACTTGGAATCACTCATGTCTTTTCCATTCACAATTTATCAAATTTTGCATACCAAACATTATGTTTTAATGGATGAGATGATTTCTTCTTCTTCTTTTTGGATATTTATTTGGGTATGAATTGATTTATTGGATATATTTATAGTTTGGATCCATCAATAATTAATGATCATAGTGTTCATTTTTTGAATGATTTAAGTTGTTGTTGTTAATTGTATTTTGAAGAAGAATTATTCACAATATGTGTTATTTTATTAGTATTGTATATTGATTATTCTTATTGTCATGTAATATTATATTATTTTACTAATTCAAATTATTTTGTGCAGAAATTCGGAATCGAGAGATTTTGATTTTGAATTAGAGATTTTGAAGATTTAAGATTAAGAAAATGCAAGATAAATTTTGTTTTTGTTTCTTGAAAAACATTGTAAAAGATATATAGTTATTTTGTATTTTTGTGCCCAAAAATCTCATTA
Organism: Scutellaria baicalensis; assembly: GCA_005771605.1. Taxonomy (NCBI): domain Eukaryota; kingdom Viridiplantae; phylum Streptophyta; class Magnoliopsida; order Lamiales; family Lamiaceae; genus Scutellaria; species Scutellaria baicalensis. The sequence goes on from CM016726.1 coordinate 30,483,266, forward strand.
TATATTCTTAGAAATAAATTTGCGAAATAAGGTTTGAAAAAGGCCTACATGCATTGCATCGAATCCATTGTTTTAATCCACTAAAAATGGTTAGTGTCAAAATACAACATGTATATTGTTGCTAATTGATTACTTGAACCGTGGAGAACACCATTTATGAAAATTATTTCCCACAATAAAAATTGACTTTGATATGTCACAATATTTTTTTTTTCTATCATCATTTTATTTTGTAACGGTTGCCCTATAATTTATGAAAATTGTGTTCTATAATAAAATTGTTTTTTTGAATTCACAATTTTTTTAATAGTGTAATATTGTAATAATGATTTTGAAACTCAAATATATAGATGACAAAATTAATGGAATCTTACATTACTTTGAAATATAATGCACACATTATTTATTTTATATAATTCTTATTCCGATAAAAAGTTCAAGAATTAAATAAAAGAAGTAATATAAATTGGAATGTTCCAAGATTTTAGATTAATAGAAACCTTTGTAATTTAGTCTAAATTTATGTTTTTTCATTTATGTATAAAATTATATTTGAACTTATATATATGTGATTAGTTTAGATTATGTATATTAAAATTCATATTGAAAGGTTAATTTAGTCATAACCCTTATATTAATTATTTTTGTTATTTAATATATTAGACAATCTCACGATTAAAAGCACAATCTCATATACTTTATATGTTTGAATGTAATTTGATGACGTTAATATATTATTTTATTTAATCTCTTTAATCTCACCAACTATAGTTTAAAAAAATATATAACGAATAATCTAACTAACTACGTGGTTGTATATAAAGAAGTTTTTCAAAATTTGTAGTTTATGAATGGTAATTTATTATGTAAATTGATTCACACTTCTATTTCTATACTATTTAGTTCAAATAGGCTTACTTATAAAAAAAAAAATTTATTCACGTTAATCTTAAATAAATAAATAAATAAAATTGACAATATATAAATTAAATTGTTCATTCAGCTAAATTCAAATATTTTTATATACTACAAGTTAGTTATTAAACATAAAATATTTTCAACATATCAAACTACATAGTTATGTTTTTCAAATATTTTATTTCGTGCAACGCACGGGTGAAACACTAGTTATATCAATTTTAATATTTTAGAGTCAAAATATCTTATTGTAATTAGAAATAAAATGTTAAATGTAAGATTTATGATTAATCGCTGTTATTAACATTATGTGTAGATTGTAAAGTTGAATGAATTATGATATTTTGGAAATGCACGTGATTATTATATTAATTGCATGGGATGAATTATGATATTTGGACATGATAATAATATTTATAATTTTTAAAGTGAAAGGTGGCTATGATTAAAATTTAACTAAATATATTTATTTTTATTTAAAAGATAATGAGTTATAATTAAAATAATATTATGTATACTTTTTTATTTTGTTTTTTGAACTGGTACAATAATTATTTGTTTAAAGTGAACAATAACAGATCACTTTAACTTATTATTGAAAGAATTTAGAAGTACAAGACTAAAAGAAAATATAAGATAAACGACTAAAATTCTAAGAAGAAAAGATCATAAAATTTAAAAGTTTATTCTTTCCTTGAGGAAAAAAAAAAAAAAAACATACTCAAAATCTCAAACAAATTTGTGAAATAATTAATTAGGGAAAAAGGAAAGAAAATCGAGCGGATAGGGAAGAAGGGAGGAAGATGTTCTGGTAAATTTGGCGTTACATCTCTTATTTCAAATCAATCACCACACACGTCACGTATATTCAATGACATCACTAATTAATCATGACATGTATTAAATGGTAGGTAATACGAGATGTAACACCAAATGCAATAGAAGATTCAGGTTGGGGAAGAAGGCTTCATTTCAGCCTTGATGGCAGCAACCAAATGATCAAAAGCCACACTCCATGCCTTCTTCATTTCTGCTGTCCACATTTCTCCAACTGCTTCTTTTATTGTCTCCAATAACGCATACTTTGTCACCTTTTTTAATTAACATAAAATTAGTTGCAAAATATTAGGATAAAAATGAAATTGGTAGCAAGTGAATAATAATAAAATAGAATATAATAATGATGGTATTGGTAATGGTACCTCAAAGTGTTCATCAACGACTCCATATTTGAAGTGGGTAGCTCCCAATTTTTTGAGGGTTGAATCTCTGATCACAACTTTTCCTGCTTTTCTGAGCTGAACTGCAGCTTCACATGTCTGTAAAACACGCGAAATAAATATACGATAAATACACGATACACGAGATGAATGGAGATAATTAGAGGAAGAGAAAATGGAGATAACCATGAGAAGAACAGATTTGGCATGGAGCTTAAGCTTAGGATTTTGCTCAACTCCAATATTTGAATCTCGCAGAAATGAGAACATTTTCTGAACTGATGGTGCTATCTCAAATATCCTGATCCAAATAATCTAATTAATTATCATCCAAAAACAATTAATATTACTTTTTTTGCAAAGACAGTAACATTATAATTGTAATTAGTAGTACTTGAGGAAAAACTTAAGACCCCATTCCCCAGCGTTCTTCTTCATCAAGTTCCATGACTTCACCACCAAGGCTTCTTCTTCTTCTGTGAACTTAATCGCCTCTCCCATGTTTCCACATTGCATTTCTCCATCTGAAAATAATAATTAAAAGCGATCCAATAGATGGGAAATATTGTAAATTCGAAATCAAGAAATATGTAGACAATTAAACCTTTTTGATGGATGGTAGTGTTAGTAAGATTATCACTCATGGATAATAATAATATTTGTGTGAGAAATTAAAATGAATGGTGTGGATTTTAATAGTGGTGCATGAGTTGCCCTTCATGAGAGTGAGGAGGCATATACAGACAGTTAGAGGGTAAACAAATAAATTCGAGATGGATTGAAATGAAGGTGTATTGTATTATGGCCGGAAAGATGAAACCAGGGGCGGCGGAACATGGTTTTTTGTTGGGTCAAGTGGACGGCGGCGGTGGGCTTTGACCACCGTGTATTCATATTTGAATAATGGACCAAATTGATATATGATATATATACCTTGATGTTCAAGCTATTGCATTTGGAAATATGCATGTTAGATTATATGAAGAATTTTTATTTTTTAAGTCTCGTAAAAGATAATATCACAAATTTACACATAACATTTATCGAAAACAATAGAATTTAAGATGAAAAATCATTAACATTTATCGAAAACAATAGAATTTAAGATGAAAAATCATTTGAAATAGATGATCTAGTTCGCATTTGTAGAACTACTCAAATCAAGAGTGGTAAATCCAGGACTCTTGTAACTCCCTCAAGACAAGTCGATTTACATTTCGTAGTACACAAAATAAAGATTTGACTTGGAAAATGAATTTTCAAACTCAAACAGAAGAAAATGACAATCTCTTAATAAGAAATGTATGCAATAAAACTAGGGAACCAGAGCTAAAAACAGAAACATAAGCAGATGGAAGTAGAGGGCCAATATGGAACTAATAATTCAGATTTCAGACAATCAAACCATTAAGACATAGTAAGACAAAAAAAAAAAGAGATGGGAATTTACAAAAGAAAAGGTAAGAAATCAATGGTCCTACCACTCTTCTCTGTTTTTCAGGTGAATAAAACCAACAATTCAATTTTCTCACCCACAACCATAACTCACATCTGGTGTGGCAACAACAGATTCAAATGGAACTTCAACTCTCTCTTTTACCACACACCGAGTTTCACCGTTTTCGGTCACAAGGACCTTCCCCGGTGGACACTCAACTCTAGCTTCCTTCTCATCGTTCCCTCTGAGGCGAAATAACTCGGAAATCTTGAACTGGTTATCCCGTTTGCTCAATCGTGGCTCGAAACCAGCCAAACTCAAGATAGTGATCACCCCAGCTATGGTCAGGGCTGTCCTGAATGCTCTGCCAATGAATAATTTCACAGACGTAAGTGGCCCTGATTGTCTCTGATTACTCTCAGATTTGTGGAGGTTGTTGGGAACATCATGGAGATTTTTGATCCCATTTTGAGGGAATTTGCGAGAGGAAGTGAAGGTAGATAAGTAGCCATTTTCAGAGACAGTGGATTGAGAAGGCCGTCTTGGATAAGGAGGAAGGAGAAGATCATTATTATCCTCTGTTTCACTAGCAAAAGCAATGGCTTCGTGTATGACTTCCATGTCTTTGCCTTTGTATCCCTTCAGCTCTTTGAGCAACTTCTTCTGACAGTTCTCGATTTCAGCCAAGGCTGCTTCTTTTTCATACCACTGCTGTTGCTGCAATGCCTAAAAAGGACAATACATGGAAATTCATATTTGGTCTTTCATGTTTAGGTTCTATTTCAAGCAAAAATAGCATTTATTGTGAACTTTTAAGCAATACAAATTTTAAACCCAATTAAGTAACACTTGAACAAATTGATTGTGAGACATAACTAGCTCAAGTAGGAAGACGTGGGCTTAAGTTCTTAAATGCACCGGTTCTAAATTCGGAAGAACATTAATACCAGAGTTTAGTGCCAATGAGTTCATAAAGTTTTTATCCTTATCTTCTGAGACTAAACTAATATTTCAAAGAATAATGAAACCTACACTACTTATATAAGCACTTTAGAGAAAACAGAAGGCTACAACTTGGATCTTCTCTTGCCTGACACTACAATTACCCCATCCTGTCATCTAAGTGATGCAACTAACACTCCACAGGTTACCAGATTTCAGGTATTTCACATCTTTCTACACTCATGAGGACTAAGAGAACATCAAATAGCACTGGCATAAGGTATACAGCAGAAATCGAAACTCGAAAAGATAAGGAAATGGTGGAGTCCTATCCCCACGGGTATAGCTCCAATGATTGAAATTACTTTTTGCTTCTTATTTGCAGGGAAGTTTTACAGAAAAAAGGGCACAATCTGCATGGCAAAACTAGACCTTCATAGCATACAGAAAAGGCACTGATAACTACTTCTAAAATCACTGATTAATTAGAAAAAATAAGGAAATATAATCAGTTCTCACTTTATTGCAAGTGTCATAACTACTCAAAACTTGAAGATTTTACATTTAAGCGCTACCCAATAAACCCCCAAATCAATACAGCAAAACCCTAAAAATCAAAGATTAGAGCAAAGAATTAGACCTGCAAAGAAGACAGCTGGCCTTCAAGAGATTCAAGCGCATCTTTAATATTGAGAAGACTCTCAGCTTCTTCCTCGACATCGTCTTCTTGATTCTCTGCTTCAGATTCTCTGGGCTCCGTCTCTCCACTTTCTCTCTCTACATTAGAAGCCGTTTTGTGAATGCAGCTAATAATCTTGGACCTTAAGTCCGATGTCTTCGCCAAAACAAGCCCTATTCTATCTTCATCCATTGAAAAGCTGCAAAATTCTCCTCTTCTTGATTGAATTTTGTTAGGGTTCGAAGGTGAGGAAAGAGGGGGTTTACAAGAACAAGAAATCAGTGACGAGAAAGCGCCAAAATATTTGTGAAGAAAATCCAAGAAATTGTGGTTTAAATTAACAGTTGCAAAATCTTTTGGTGAGCAGAGAGCCTCAGATTTGCTACCTTTGTCAAAGGCCCAAAAACTCTACTTGTTTCTAAAATAAATTTGAACATAAAGGATGAGGATTTTAGGGTTTTACAGTGCATTAATTAATTATCTAATGTGGAACTAATTTTACCAACCTCTTACATTAATTTAGGCACGTGACTTATAGGACATTCTTTAAATTAAACGATACAAATTTAAAAAAAAAATATTAATCTAGAACTTTCGATTTGTGTTAAAACATAATCTATTATATTTGTATTCGACTTTTTTTATATCCAAAGGAAAAATCAGTGAACATTTAGGGTTGTTTGGAATAATTTGCGGAGATTTATTGAAAAAAGAAATGATGATTTATTAGCAATTTTTCGTGTAACTTTGACTTTAAAATAGTAGACAGCTATAAATCATATTATAAATTCTTGTTCAAACCTTGCAACCACAGATTGAACCATACTAGGAAAATCAAATCGGACATCTATTTAACAACTATACGAATGCACAAAAACTTCCTAAACTCATTTTCACAAAAGTCCTAATCTAAAAAAGATATGTAAAAAAACAGTTCATACATTGAAGCAATAAGACTTGATGAAGCTCGGATTTATATATGATATGATCATCTAACGAGTTCGTTTGAAAGTAGGAAACGGAAGGTGAAACTGTGAGGAATCGACTCGAGCTTTTTCCAGAGCTTTCCTTGCATAACTTTTCTCCAAGAATCAGCAGGCATGGAATGCTCAAGCATCTCAGTTATGCCAGATTGAGACAACCCCATTTCCTTGGTGTAATACTCCACATTCTTTGGTATGATCAATCTTTGTTCTTTATGCAGCTTTATGTTCATCTGCATGTACTCTTCTTTCCCCATTTCCAGCTCCTCATACACTTTCTTCGCTGTATATAAACGAACCTACACGACACACACGAGACTGATTCAATGAGTATTTTAGTCAAAACAAAGAAGCATTACTTTGCATCAATGGTGGCTTACAGGTGGGTCAGATTGGCATCCAAAGCAAAGGGCGAAATGGAGACGAGGCTCTGAGAATTTGACAGCAAAAGTCCTCCTAGCATCTCCTGCTTTGAACTTAGTCTTGGGAAGAAACAATGAGTGTAGCCACTGGGATTTGGTTAAGATCATCATCAGTTTAATGATCATTGAATAAGAGTTCATTCAGTTAATGTGGATGAGTACCAGACTTGGACGAGGCAAACGACACCTAAGAATCGAGCATTGTATAGTGTCCACACTCACTGTGTGGCCTCCAATGTTGTATGCAGCCTTGAGGACCGAAGAGATCCTCTTTAGAGTCCCTCGAGGAATCCCATATACCAGAAAAGCCTGCACAAATGCTTGCATCAATTCCACATTTCATCATTCTGAAGGTGAAACAGAGATCAGATATGTGTGTGTGTCTTAATTCTTACGTGCATTACTAGTGCGTTGTGAACGTTAATCCAGAAGGCCAATTTCTCTTCGTGGTTTAACTTCCCTGGATCGACTTGGCCCAGCCTCGAAATGAGAGACCTGAAATGGCCCTTACAATGTTAAAAGATAGCTCCAATTAAAACAAAATGATCTCTCTGATCAGTTACCTACTTGTAGTTTTGTAGAAGGTCTTGAACAGAATTCAGAATTTGAGAATCCCTAGCAAGGCCTCGAATTTCAACCATTGGGAAGAAAGTTGCGGAAAATTCAACATGGAAAGGACTGAGAGATGAATTATCTTGATGAGGATGAGATAGATGGAAATAGATGGTGGAGATGCATTTGATCATTTCCTCGGAAAGCCAGTTGGGCGTCTCACCATTAATCGAACTGGATTCATGCGTGCGCTGATTAAATGAAATGAAACACGAGATAAATTGAATATGATCAATAACAAATCTTCACAAAAAAGGTGGTTTTAAACTAAATTAAGTATATTACCTCCAACATGGATAAAGGTAGAGAATGATAAGCATCAATATCTTCAAGGTGAGGCGAAGAAGCTGAGTGCTGAGACAGGGACGAATGGGTACGGTATATACCACTATCGATCAACGGATCAGATTCTTCGACCAACGCTTCTAAATCAGATTCCAAACACATCCCATTACCACTTTGATCCTTAACCTTTGATCTCTGGTCTAATGTGGGCAGAACAGATAGCTTTTTGGCAAAGCTTTTTCTGTACAAAGACAAAAGATACTTCTCCAAATATACAACTTCCAGTTCAAGAAGAGCAATTTCTTTGATCAAATCCTCTGCAGGCTAACATAAACAAATACTTACCACATTGAACTAATCTGGGACAGTTTCAAAAGTTTAAGGAAAATGTAAGAACCTGAGAAAGTGATTTATATGTGGGATCATCCAAGAGAGGCTGGCAATCCAGTGCTTTTTCGAGCATGGATCGTACCTTCGTTTGGCCCTCCAACTCTTTCTGAAGCTGTACAATCTGCAATGTTGCAATAAATAAGATCCATTCAATATGAAAAGATTATTTCCATTATATAAGTTTAACTCATAATCAACATGATTAACCTCCTCTTTCAATAAACTCTGAGCCTCCCCTGATGAGAACTGCCTCTTCTTGGGTTCAAACTTCTTCAAGTTCCCCATAATCGAGTCACTCAACATTTGAATAAGTAGCAATTTCTTGATGAATTAAGATTTCTTGTTAATGATTATGAATTTTACTTCTGCAACCATCAAAACAAGAACATGTGAGATGAGAGGGTTCATGATGAAGGGCCAAAAGGAGGCAGTTATGGCAACAAAAGTTACCTTAAAATACAAGATTGCAATCTAAACTTTCTTCTTTTGTAATAAAAACATGAAATCTCTGCCTTTTTTCTATGATTTCTACGAATTAATTAAACAAGAGATTAGAATGCAGATTGATTTGCAAGTGGGAAGTATGCATGAAATTGAATTTCAGAGCAGGTAAAATCCAAGAAAATAGCAATAAATGCAGGGAATATGTGGAGAAAGTGAAAACTGCATAAAATAGAAAGAAAAAGGGCAAAAGAAGAAGAAACCTCCAAAACGACATTAATGAGTTGACAACAAAGTATTTTCTGCATTCTCTGATCCTGATGAAGAGGTTTCATACACTAAAACAAAAACACTATTCTCTCTCTCTCTTCTCTCTCTCTCTCTAGATTCTTGGAAAGCTACTTTTGCAAACACCAAATGGATTCACACCAAATGGATTCAAACTCGGGTCCAAACACTAAGAAAATTTACTTATATTTAAAGGGTTGGATAAAATATTGACATAATTAATGGCACACAAAAAATATATACTTACGTAAATATAGGTATTCTCAAGAAACATGGTTCTTCTTATTTTAAATCAAGAATCCTCGTATTAGGCGTCCACTTTTTTGTCTGGATATAGAGAAATTGCGATTAAATTGAAATCTTATATAAATTAGGGAAAGAAGCATTTATCCGAATCCTTTCCTATATGGAATGAGTTTAGGAGGGTAAGAAAAGGAGTTTTAAAACATATACAGTAGAAATATGATTTTTGTGTCATTAAATAATTCATAATATTATACGTCGTTCACACATACACCATAGAAAAAAATTATTATGATTTTATCTGAATCCTTTCTCATATGAAAGAGAGAAAGGAAGAAAGTTTTAAAGAGAAAGAGAATGAGTCCACAATATTATAAGATACGGTTCTTTAGAGGACATTGAAAAAGATGAGAAAGAAAATGAGTTTTTAAAACTCTTGGGTTATGTTTTATTAAATAGTTCACAATATTATACATTGCAGATTTCACAAAAACTTATATGAGACAGTCTCACGGATAGTTTCCGTGAGACGAATCTTTATTACCCATAAATTGAACCCATATGCATAAATTTTCATATGAATTGCTAAGTGTGAGTTGTGGGTTGACCCGTCTCACGAAAAAAGATCCTTGAGACGGTCTCACACAAGACCTACTCTGCAGATTTAGAGAGAACATCAAAAAAGACTTGAATTTTTGAGAAGTGATTCAAAGATATATCGAAAAACCTATTTTTTCTTAAGATTAATTATCATATGAATATGCAATTTTCGAAGATTTTACCATCAAATAGTTATCCATACATAACACACATGCGGGTGGGGTGGGGTGGGGTGGGGTTGGGTTGGGTGACTATTTTTGTTTTGAGTGGTGACTTTTGTGAGAAAGGCTCACTAACTTTGTATTGGCTTTTTATGCATCAAAAGAAGCAAATTAGTTGGTGTCTTTTGATTCAAAAAGGATAATAAAGGAATTGTTGCATTTAATGCTTCACATTCACTTGGCACAATCACACTCACTCAATGAGAGAGAGAGAGAGAGAGAGAGAGAGAGAGAGAGTATTGTGCCCATCTCCAAGATTGTTCTTTTTTGTCTCATAAATGGGATGTTGATTAATTAGATTATTTCATCGTAATGACTTTTTGAAAAAGCTTCATCTTTAATGAATCTTGCACATAATCAAATCTTTAAGGAATAGTTTATGCACTTTTACATTGCCCTTAATAATGCTGCAAAGTGTAATCTAAGAAAAATTAGCCAATCATACTTTGCCACACATTCCATAGACTGATTATTGTACCATCATTTATGAACATAAAACCTTATTAATCTAGTGATCTAAGTTCAAAACCAATTATTAAGCTAAAAACATGCATTCAAAGCGATGAAATTTAAAAACTTTATCATATATATCATTGGGTTCAATTTAGGTGACCTCAAAAGGGGTGAAAGGTGTAGGTCAAAAACAAAAGGCAAATAAAAAGGATGCTTCAAATATATTGACTCGAGTTCGAGTGCATTTTGCATGGCCTAATTCTTCTCTTATCTCCCAACATATGTAACTTTCTTTTTTATAAAGATGTCACATTTGTGAATCACAGCTCATCTATGAAAAAGAAATGCAACTTTTTTTTATTGAATGTTGTGCAATTTGATAAAGTTTAACATTCCTACTAAAAGTTGAATATCTTTAAAATCCTTATGGAAATTCTCATTTTTATAGTTAATTTCCATATGAATTTTTCTTCTTAAATTTTCTTCTTCTTCTTTTTTTTTAGCCTTTTGGTCAGTTATAGTTGAATTTTCAGTCAAGTATTAGCAATGATTTTTTATTTTATTCAGTGAAACAGATTTATTATTCCAACACTTTTAATTTAATATAATTTTTTTGTTAACGGGATGGGGAAGAATAAGATTCAAGAACGCGTTACATATTATTATTTAAAGGTTATTTATTACCTATTTCATGACTTTTTTTCATTTTGCAAACAAATAATAAAAGGAAATTAAAATTGTAGGGGAAAATAGGTATAAAACAAACATCACTCTGACAAAACAAATAATAAAACAAAAATGTCGCAATTTTTTTTATAATTGTTGACTTATAGGTCTTGAATTTAGTTCAACATCAAGCTGCTTGAGTTAAGAAATTCATGTCATTTTGTCATTTGCTAGGAGGTTCAAACACCATTGACTACTTTTTCTATCTTCGTTTTTAATAATGGTAATTAATAATTGATTAAAAAAATATAGAAGCAACAGTCTTCTAGTAGGTCAATTATCCCTTCCCCACAAAGAATCTTACAGACATGCTATTAGACCAATTTAAGACACAGACTGCATTGATTAATTTCCAATTAATGACTTTGATTATACAAACTCCCATGTTCACATTGAAACCGATGAACTGTATATATATACTACTATATATATATACACTACTTCCGTCACAAAATAAATGTGGATTTAGAACTTTGCACATAAAGTAAGAAATGTAATAAAAAGTTCAATCTACCTCTATTTAAATTTAATTAATGAGGGATTTTTATTTCTTTAACATATTTTATTTGAGATGAGTAAATAAAGACATCTTTATGTAGTAGTAGTATATTGTATGTAAATATGCCTTGAAATACGAAAATAACATTTATTTCGTGACAAATTTTACTTGCTAAAACAATATTTATTTTTGGAACGGATGTAGTATTTTATTACTACCTCCGTCCCAAAATAAATGACGTTTTAGCCTTCTGCACATATATTAAGAAATATGATAAAAAGTCCAAACTACCCCTATTTAAGTTTAATTAATGAAGAGTTTTTATCTTTTTAACACATTTAATTTGAGGTGAGTAAATAGGGGCATATTTGGTATATTGCATGTAAATATGCTTTGGAATACGAAAACGACAATTATTTTGGGACAAATTTTAGTTGCTAAAACGTCATTTATTTTGGGACGGAGGTAGTACAATCTTGAAAAGGCCCATAAATAAAACATACCTATGGTATAATTACAATAATCTTGATAATTAATTATAGTATGACAAATAAGCTTTCAAAAAAGACCAAAGAAATTGCAATTTTTTATTATTCCAAAGTTTATTAACAAGGAATAAAGCAGAAGAAAGATCATGAGAAAGCTGAGGAAAGATGGTACTAATAGCATCTCCAATGGGAGACTCAAATTGGAACTCAAACTCAAAAAGTGAAAAATGGCTGCTCCAACCATTTTTCAAATCCAAACTCAAATTTGAGTTTGTGAACAGTAAGTGGCAAATTTGTCACTTACTGTTCACAACTCAATTTTTTTTTTCCTTTTCATTTATTTTATTCATTTACAATTATTTCATTTTTCATTTTTCATTTATTTTGTTTATTTAATTACACATTTTGAGCTATTATATTTTATGTATTGATTTTATATATTTGATATTTGGTATTTGATACATTATATAATTTATATATCTATAAGTATTGCATTATATTGTAGATTATATAATTTAATAAATATAAACATGAATTATAATTAATAGAAATACGATAAGATATCATACAATGTTTAACGAAAATTACAATGAAATTTACTAAAACACATAAGCATTACAACATGTTAAATTTAAACTAATAAAACACACCATGCTAGATTTACTACAATAAAAACATAAATGAAATGCAATTAAACTTCATATATAATATGGATTTTAGTAATCCGGTAGACCACTTTCAGTCCCTCCAATTTCATTAAAATATTCTCCATAAGTATTTGTGATGAATTTTATAATATATTTTTGGTATTTTTAATAAGATTTATAGTTCATAAATATTTTTTTATAATTGAAACCAATTAAGTTAATTTTTTTATGAACTAAAATAAATAAATATTTGATATTAAATAAAATTTGAAAAATAAAAAATAAGAATATTGTAAGAGAATATTTCAATTTGAGTTTAAAGGATTGGAGATAGTGGCAAATTTGGTGGCAAAATCAATATTTGAGTTTGGATTTGAGTAAAATGGTTGGAGATTGTCTAAATATCAGTTTTTATATATATGTACATTTATACTCACTTTGAGGTCATGTGATAATAATATTAAATATTGATATAAGCATATAACTAACGTGGTTTGACTTTGACAATCTCAATGGTTTGAGATATATATTTCTTTTAAAAATCTAAAATCAGTTTGTATAGAAAAATAAAGGTAAGCAGAATCTTAGGGTTACACAGATTACTGACAAATGTGTAGATTAGCCACCTTTTTCACATAATTCAAGAGTTTTGTTATTCAACATTCATAAATAAACCCATAAAAGACACCAATGTGAACTTTCCAAGACCATTCTATTCTATTCTATGATGCCCCATTAAAAATATTTGCTTTAGGAAATTAATAATCTTATGCATTTGCTAGATAGATAAGCTTATGCATTTGCTCTAGGAAATTAATGGTAAATAATATATATTGAATATTATTATTGATATTTCATCGGGTATAACATATAACAGGTGTAGAAAAACAATATATGTAAAGGGAAAATGAAACGTAAGAGTTGTTCCACTTTTACATTAAAGGGAAGGCAAAAATTTGTTTGTTGAAGAACGAAAATAAACTTCTTTAAGAAAATATATGAAGATCAGTAGATGAAATAAGGCTAGATTTTAAATCAAGCAAAGTGAGATTTAATTATTTCCGTGGAATTTAAGTAAAATGAGAACTTGTTCTACGAAATCCACCAAATACGAACCCAATTATTTTCTATCTCAGGAAAAGGCAAAAAGAAAGAAAGAAAGAAAACTAGACAAGTTAAGTTAGTTTCTGTTCCATACCATCTCTATATTAGTTGAGGAAATATGGCTATCGGAAAAGAAGGATTAGCAATTGTCTATTACCTTCTCCATCTTGATCATCTTCTACCCTTCAATGTTGTGGCCAAGATATTTACGATGTTGAACCCTTAGAATTGTAAGAATTGGGTGGATGTGTCTTTGCAGGCAAGTTGAGATCAATCACACTGCCTGGAAAACTTCCTTTCTTAGGTTGCTTTCGTGCTGACAGTGCCACATCGCTCAAAGTCCCAGATGCCGATGCTTTCCCTATTTCTCACATCTCCTACCAATGATGATAAAGATATTCATATTTAGATAAACAAAATTTATCAATGCTAGATAGAAACTTTGGATGCAGTATATGTTATTATCAGTTCCATGTCTCTTCATGAATGTAGGAAGGCATAGAAAAGTTCGAAGGGCTTTACCAGTGGACTGAGCAGCTGCATTCTGACATATAATGTTGCTGTTTGCTTGAGTGCTCCATCCAACAGTTAGCTCTTCTGCCTTCTCAATGCCTTTTGACTGGTATGGAGCTATATTGTGACTTGTAAACTGGAGCGAACCCAATAAGTCATTCTCAATGCATTCATACCTGCCAGATGAGCGAGAGATAAATAAATGTCCTTCATTCATGCAAAATTGAAGCCATCTTGGACAATTTAACTCACATTCTTTTGCAGCGGCTATCGGTGATTGCTGAGAGATTAATAACTTCCATCCTTATTTTCATGACTTCTTCCTTTGTATACTTGTCAAATGGCTCATCGAGATATCTGGATAGCTTCTCTACATTTGACTCGAGCTGCTGCTGCTGGTCCTCGAATAAATGCTGCTTTATTTCACGTTCCTTTTTGGTCATCTCACCCTCAAAGAAGTCATTACTAAACATGTAGAATGCAAAAGGATAGGAAAATAAAAGAGCTTTTCTTGATCTAAAAAGCCTGTTAAGACCATTTGTGGCCCAGCTGACATCTCTTAATTCTGTGCCCCTTTCTTCCAACTTTGATACTTTTACTTTTATTGTTTCACTTAATTTAGATTCCTGCTCGAAGGACTCTGTATGAGCCTTGTAACGACTATGATAATGCATGTATCTGAGTAAGTTTTGTTCTGCATACTTGGCTTTCTTCTCAATGACTTCTTTATAAGCACCACAACTATGATTAGCAATACTGTTCCAAGTGTGGTCGGTGCCAGTAGCTCCACCACACAACCAACTAAAGCACGAAACACAGCAGTTAGAATACGTAAAACATGCAGTATGAATATCTTTACCAGGAAATTTTAAAAGTGGACATACAAGGAAAAAACATCAGGATGTCAGTGGTATGTTATAGAAGAAAAACAAGCAAGATTAGGTAGTTTTAAAAGCATCAGGTACTCTTAAAATCAGTTTTACTAATGAGATATACAAATGATAATAGCTAGCAAGAACGAGATCCAACTAAAGCATAACAACAGACACACATCTAGATCAAATTACAGTTTTACTGAAAAGAAAAGAAATGATAATACCGGGCAAGAAAAAGCTGAAATTGGAGGACAACAACAATGACAAGCTTTCAGATCATATCATTATCTAAGTCAAAGGAGTACAAATGCAAATGTCAGAAATTGTGGCTGACATTGATCGAGAATGTGAAATGCTGACAAACTTGGACCTCTGCACATTACCAGTGCTAATTTTCTCAGTATAGCAACAAATAGGTATCATGAGGACACTGGTTTACTACATAAAGTATGTAAAGATTGCCTAGTTGCAACCTGGATTCCACATAAAGCACATCCAAACATGATAGAGTAGTCCATTACAAGTTTGATATTAAAGATTCACTGGTACTCTGAGTTTTCAAACAAGGCACCTTGATCACAGACGAACTGTATAAACAAGATTCAATTAGTCTCTCGTAGCCCTTCAACCAAGTCCCAAAAAGAAGAGAAACAGTGAAAAGAAATGAAGGGAAATACAGACCTCCAGTATATCGAAACAAGATAAGTTTAAAGAAACGGTCAATATTGTGGAAGGAAAATAATTTATAGAATACAGATATACCATAAAAAAAAGCTTCATTCAAAAAGCAGAGTGCCTAAATGACCTGAAGCTACAGACCGTTCTACTAGGCATTATATCATGTATAGAAGCATTACTATTCAATAAAATTAGTAGTGGAACAATGTTCATAACTGAAAGCAACCTTACCAAAATGCCTGCCCACATATGCAACTGACAAGGTTGCAACCACCATTCTTTTCAACCAGTTTTTGACATTTAGGACAAGGCTTTGTATGTGCAACCATCCAGTTGACTGTCTCGGATTCATCATGACATTTCTTTGTCCAAAGCTCCCACATAGTACATGAACAAGGGGAATGGGCTTCTGAAGAGCAACTGAAACAAAACTGTAATCCACAAGAGCATTCTACCTCGCAGAACTCATCATTTTCTAAACGTATTGCATTGCCACAATGGGGTACACTTGGACACCATTTAACCATTTTGTTGTCTTCAATGTACGACTCAAGAAGAAACTGGTCAAACTTTTCTGCTAAATCAGGGTGCTTTACACTAACTAGCTTTTTAATAATAGATTCATCACAGATAGCATTGCATTTATGGGCCATACACCTGATCCTCTTGCTTTGTCCCTCATTTATTTTGACGATGAAATGCTCGGTCCAACCTGTGAAATTTGCCACATACGATTACCAAAGTGTGCAGAATTCACAAAAAAAGAGAGAGAGAGATACCCCGGAAAGCACATAACAAAAGTGGAAGTAAGGATCATGTACTTTCAAGAGATCCAACGCAAAAAATGAAAATAAACCAGAATGTGGTATTACAAACTTACAGTAATATGAGGAAAAAAAAACAACTGTACAGATATTAAAAAGGATGCTTACAGTTATTGCAAAAGCAGTGGCCGCAGTCCATTTTGGTTACATCTTTTGCAGGCATATCATCCATACAAATGAGGCAAATTACTGTAAAGGAAGGTTCTGGTGGACTGAGGTCAACATGTTCAACTATTGAAACACCTGCTTCGGAAAACATGCAAGATTTCCCCTTCTCAACATAAACTTCAATGAGTTTCTCGACATCCCATCTGTAATGAATGAGAAGAGTTCTAGCATGGTGTTCCCTCACTGATAGCAAGTCCATTACTCTTTGGAGATCTTCTCCCTGCACAAAATTCCTATCTCTTATGAAATTACATGCATACCATTCTGATTCTCCTATTTGAACTTGTTGATAGTGTAGATAGTCAAATTTTGTCAGCCTATCAAATGATGTCACATGTAAATAGTATATTAGAAATCAATTTTCTATTTGTATTTAGGAATTTAAATTAAATTAATTCCTAAATAAATAGATAAATAATTGATATTTTAATATATATTCTTGACCAAACAAATGGTGACATGTGTTCAAATCTAGTTGCTTGGGAATCAAGATTAAATCCTGCAAATATGGAGGTGATATACCAAATTTGGTAATAAAATCACATCTTTTGATTAAGGAAAATATATTTTCAAATCATGGATGACCAATCAGATTACATCCTCCATAAACCATATATGGAAATGTTTCATATCCTACCCCTATAAATATGGGTCTGTTTTCATAAGTTCAACACACAAGACAATTCAAGAATTCAAGAGCTCAAGATTCAAGGAAGACAAGAGTTCAATATTTCAATACTCGTAGAAAGTCACCAAAAACAACGTTCGATCAGAGATCAGGTGCTAAACCCTCTCATCAACATTTTTTCTTTACACAAATATTCAACTTCAAGATCCGTATCAATTTGAAGAGAAGAATCATAGGAATCCATAGAGATTTACCACTTTGTTTTAATTCAAAATATATTTAATTTGCATCACTTTATTTTGTGTTTAGATATTGCATCACTTTATTTTGTGTTTAGCTATTGCAGACACAAAATTTTGTTGCTACAGATAGTTTTACCGAAAAAATAAAAAATACAGCCATCTAAAGTTAGAGCCCTCGGTGGGTAAAACATGGGATCATTCAATGACTTATCATCGAGAAATAGGTAAAGTTTTATACCTGAGCAGCCAACAGAGACTCTTTTGTAATTACCTGAAATAGCACAAAAAAGAGACAACAAAACACTCCAAAACATTAAACCAAATCAAGAAAACTCAACCAAAGTTTGTATTTTCTAAGAATTCTCTATGATCTTCAATAAGAATAAGAAAAAATAATAATAATAACCCCACGCGAGATTATCATGTACTGGAAAACTTCTTCTTCAATCCACTATTTCCCATCAATTTTCGACAAAAAGGTTTGATTTAAAAGCCGATTACTGCAAGTACTTCTCAAAAAAGTGATTCTTTGTTAACATGCATCCTTAGACATAATAGTCACGTAAAGCTGTTGTAATGTGGACACACACACCTTGGAAGAAGGGGCTTTGGTTGGGACCCACTGATCGTCGGAGTCCTGGCTTTCGAATCCGACAAGCGATCCTTCGTCTCGATCGGATGAGTAATTATCATCTTCCTCTTCACTGCCGCCGCTAATGTAATAATCATACTCCATACTTTACTACTACTAGTTCGATTACTCTCTTTATACAAATAATTTGCACGATTGTACCAAAAATAAAGAAAAAATAAATACTAATAGCAATGATCGTCTACGATTTCTGAGGCTGTGATCCGATTCTCTCAGTAAAATTTGCCGGTAATAGAGGGGGGAGAAGGAGGGGGAGAGAGAGAGAGAGAGAGAGAGAGTTGTGAGTTTAATCATGTGCACTGCAACTCTAAACTTACATATAGCCTATAGGGATTTCATAGTGGCCTTTACGGCGTCGTTTCACCACTATTACAAGACTTCTTGTGCGAGCGATTTGTGTTATGGACCACACATTACTAAACCCATCATGATTTTAATAATATCAAATTTATAAACACACCATATCATTATCATTTTACTCTTTCAATTAAATAGCATTAAATTAAATAAACAATAACACATTTATATGTTTTCATATATATATATATACATATATATATGTACATATACTTTTGATTCTAAAAGTGCGTGTTTGATATTAAAATGTATTAATTTTGATAGCTTTGTTGTATAAATTTCCTTTTTTTAGGTGATTTATAATATAATCCGGATATTATTTTATCACACCTTCACTAGTAGTACTTGTTCTAAAAATTGTAAATGAGAGTTGTGTTTAATTATCTTCAAATTAAAAAAAATATTTAAACTAATATACTAGAGACAACATTATTTTGATATAAATAAACAATTTCATGGTTGTGTAGTTTATGACATTTTCATGATGAATTTAAACACCAAAGAATAAACTTGAATTGCAAAATGAAGTATGTGGCTTTTTTTGCTAATTTTTGAAAGAATTGGATTAAATTGCAATTATATGAAAGGTGATTTTATTTTGCAATTTAATATTTAATTTTTAAATTTTTTTGATTGGAAATGTTGTGGCTTCCAATATGGCATGTGATATTGCATGTTTGACGGACATGTGGACTTCAGTTTCTGAAAAATTTAGAAGTGACCTAAATTGCAACACTAAACAAAAGTTGTGATTTTTTTGAAATTACGTTTTTTTTTTTTTTTTTTTTCATGCAACTTGTTTTATTGATCTCTTCGTTTGTCGGCTTTTCCCCTGTTCTAATCTGTTCGTTAAGACAGAACACATATATAAATCATTTGAGTACTAAGTGACATATCTAAAGTTGAATTTACTAGGCAGCAGATTCCTTAAATCATCAAATATAACCCAACTTTCTATGAAAATATCAGGATACGGCTTCCTAAAATTAGTAAAATTCCACCAACTGAAGTGTATTTGTCGAATCACTATCAGGAAATAGAATCTCACAGAGATAGCAATATTTGTCACCTCAATCAAAACACTTTAAAAGGTCGATATTGGGAACATGCCATTTCATAACCTTAATTCAGGGCGAAAAACAGCAAACCTTGAAGGTAACCTCATAATGATGTTGATCATTTCAAATTCGATGCCATATTGGGCTGGAGTGAACTGCAAGATTGGAAGTAGTGGGATTAAAGCAGATGGAATAATGAACGGGAATTGTGGAGATAATAACTTAGAATGCTACCTATTACTACATTTCTAAATCATAAATCCCAACAAGGAAAATTGTCAAAACAGGGTAGAACAGAAAATTACCAAAGAGTTAGGCAAATCAGAACATCACATGCCATCCAGATTAGTACGAAATAAAAAGTCTTCATTGTCTAATTCTTCATGGTAAGGAGATATATAAGGTGTGTCAGTCTTTTCAGTATATTCAATGCTATCTGAAGATCTCTCGCCCTGTCAATCGCTTGCAATTAGAATTCACAAGCTCATTTGGCTAGCATGCAGATATACAATTAATAAATCACTTAGAATGATATGATGCATCTACTTAGCAGACGAACCTTTTTTAAAATATAGAAGAAATAATGAAATCCATCACCAAATGTTCTCCATTCAACTGACCAGGTAAATGTCAGAGCATTGAAGAAACGGCGTCTGAAGTGCGGCTGAAGAATAAATGGAAAGATCTCAATCATTATTTAATCACCTACATGATTGAGAGAAAACCATTCAATCATTCTTCTACCTGACCAAAGGTGATGGAGATGAAAATACCATTGGGTTTCAAAACTCTATGAACACCTTCAAGCATTGCCATAACTTTGCTCACTGTCACGGGGTCTGGATTCCAGGGATCACCAGAGTCCACAAACAATACATCCTTCATAATTCATTAAAATTAAATACCGAATCAGCATTTACCTACAAACAAATGCATGACCAATGGTGCTATTCACTAGATAACACAAGACCCAACTGATTTGATTTACGAAAAAATGGAAGAATGCAGAAAAATGAGGGTGGTGGATGGAGGCACTTCCGCAGGGGAAGTAAATAAAACTTGGTAAAAGAACCAAAGAGTATGGAATGAGATGGGAAAAAAATCAAACTAGAGGCAATAATTACACATGCAATCAAGGTTAATCTATACATTATAGCATTTCAATCCCTCCAACAGGAACTTAAAGAGGGGCATCCAGGAAGATTACTCTCGACCCAAAGCAAAATTCTAATACATTTCATTATAATACATGTATACATCATCACTTTACCATGGTTCCCTTCTCTATAACCACATCAAAACATTCATCTTCAAAAGGCAGGTGTAACATGTCTGCTTCCAGCACTCTAATTTCTGGTAGCAGTACACAAACAGAAAAGAAGGAATGAACAGAGTTACATCTCTTAAGTGTTGCAAATGAAAACATCAAAGAGTTCAAAGAAAAGCAAAATACATGAGAACATATTTTCGATCCAGCACATTGTTGAAATATGATCCATACAGCCGACCCACATGGTGAGATTAAGGTCTAGTTGTTCCCAAAAAAAAGGAATTGACATACTCAGTACTATCAAAAGAAATAACATAAAATAGACAAATCTTCCAACAAATTATAAGTAAATAAGAGGTATCAACCTTTATATCCCTTGGTAAGTAACCGCTGCTTCATCTTCTCAACGGCAACCGATGACAAATCAATGCACGTCAGATCAGTAATTCCATCTCTATACAACTCTTCACATAGCTGAGAATTTCCACATCCAACTTCTAATACCTGTTTATCATAAAGCAACACCTATAAGACCCCAAAGCTTTAGCCAGACGTATAATTTCACTCTAATCGAATCCCTTAATTTAATCCCATTTAACTCATAGATTTTTATATGAAACTAGGCGATTGTGAGATTATAATAATTCACTTGATAAAAGTAGCCATAGTGGACAATGCATTAAAGTTCAAATTATTACATCATGCAATGACAGATTAGGGTAAAGTTGGGTAGTTCCAAACTACTACGGCAAGATTGCACATTCTGACACAAGCACACATACTTGGAATAAATTCCAGAAATTATCGACTGCAGAAAAGGAGAGAATAAAGGGGGATTTACAGCAGAGTTAGGTTTAATGTATTGAAGAATGAGGTGACGGAAATGAGAATAGTCTTTGAACCACTCGTAATGCTCTTCTTGAGTAAACCTCCGGTCCCTGAGTTTCAAAATTCATCGTAAAATCAACAAATACAGTTCAACAGAAGACCGATTAAACACAAAATTATGAACAAATTACAACTTTTAGGGCTCACCAGTATTGGGGGTCAAGATATGCGGATGCAGTGGCTGGAGCGACGTCGCACTTTGCCGCCTCTTTTGGCTCCATATTTCTCAGAATTGGGGATTTTTACGCCTTTGATTTTCTGAAATTACAGAGCTAAACCCTAATCTATCAAACCGCGTATAGAAATTTAAATCCATTAAACCGCGTATAATAATAATAATACTGTAATAATAATTTGTGGTACTATTATTTTGAAATATTAAATACTTATATGGTGGGATATATCAGATACATGTTGTATGGATCTCATGTATCATTTTATATAAGATAAGTCAATTCATACTTCACATATCAAATTTTAAATACCGGTTCACAACTTACATATTACATTTTGAATATGATTTGATTAATGAATAAAAAATAATCGTCCCAACCTTCATTTTTATGATTTTCTAAATGAAAAAAAAAAACTTTTAAAAAAAATGTTATACCAACTCTTGTGATTTTCTAAATGTAAAAACTTTAAGAAAAAATAAAAAAATATTATACCCCTGAGGGATATTCTTTTCCCGAATAGAAGATCGTTGTGCTCTTTCACCAATATCATCTTCTTTATTATATTATTGAGAAGGTGGGTAAATAGAAGCCATTTATGACAATTTCAAATGGTAATTTAAGAAAAAGATTTATGTGGGATGGTAAATTGAGAAGTCGTTAAAAGGCATAGACTCGAATGCATAAAAGGCATTTACATAGTATTTGATTGAGAAAATAGTCAACAACATATGAGTGAAGAACAGTGACACATAGTATTATTACATATTTTTAGTCCCAAAAACTCGGCCGATGCAAAGTCAATTAGCTCAGCTGCAATTTTAGATAGAGAGAGAAGGTTTCTGAAATCCCATCACCAGTGCAGAGAAAGAATGCAAAGTTTACACCTCCTTCTTCCCTCACATTCAATGCTTCCTTGGAGAAGGTGTAGGAGTGCTCGGTGGCTTCAAGTCCTCGTACCTGCTCGTCAAAACAAACATGACAAATTATGTCGTGTTTCACTAGATGTCGACGTATTATAAGCTCTGGTGTAAATGCAAAAATTATAGCGAGGAAAGGGTAAGGAGGAAATTTTCACATTTTCTGTGAAGAATAGTTTATTATGGGAATGTGCTTACATGGTATAAGGTGAAAGGGGTTTGGGCTTTGATTCTGAACTTCCACTCTTGGCCACGTCATTTCCATCAGTAATCTGTGATGCCATTTCTGTAATAATCGAGGTGATAGAAGGTTCTGGTTTGGAACTACTAGGAGTTGGAGTTGGTGAGCTTGGTGGCTTCAAGTCTTCGTAACTGTCAATCAAATAAAGTGGTTCAGAAACTGATTTACTCTCTTCAACAAGGATCTTGTCCTAGAATACAAATTGATAGAAAACGACATGATTAAGCTCCAAGCATCCAAGTTACTATTTCTGTCAACCGAAAATTAAAATTTCATATTCTGTAAATAAGAAAAAATTATTGTGAGAGGTAAGGAGAAAACTGTGAGACTTTTCTGAATAGTTTTAGTACTTGCAAACAGGATTGTGCTTACTTAATATAAGGCGAAAGCGGTTGGGCCTTTGCTTCAATACTTTCACTCTTTGCAACATCGTTTCCATCAGTAAGTTGTGATGCCACTTCAGTAGTAGTCGGGGCAATAGAAGGTTCCGATTTGGAACCACTAGGAGTTGGTGTTGGTGAGCTCGGTGGTTTCAAGTCTTCATAACTGCAGATCATATCAAGTGGATTAGAAACTGCTTATCTCTCTACCACAAGGAACTTCTCATAAAATAAATAACATCAAATGATCAAGCTCCAAGCATCTGAGTTTGCTAAAATGTTGATGTTATACTTCAACTAAAAGATATGGTATAATGCCTATTCTGCCAACAGTAAAACAGTCAACGCTACAGCTTACTTTATGTATGGCGATGAGGCATTTGTTTTCTTTGGTACAGTCTGAGGGATTACATTTTCGACTGGAATATTTGATGCCTCAGAAGAATTAACTTCAACAGATGAAGAGGTGGAACCAGTGCTTGGAGTAGGAGTTGGAGAAGATGGTGGCTTTAAATCTTCATAGCTACAAGAAGATGAGAAGATGGGTTGCGAAATCTCAGGAAGAAACTGAAATTAATAACAAAAATGCAACTTACGCAGTGTACGGAGACAGAGGTGTTGTACTTTTTAGCTTAGGTTCCTTCTCCTTGGGAGCACTGTCTAGAACAACAGGCTGGGATTGACCTGCATCATCTGATTCCTACAAACCACATACAAATTCAAACCATTTACCAATTAAATAAACATACATGCCTCACTTGTAAAATAGGTACTGATAACGTCTGATATCCGAATGCATTTTAATTTCACCAAGGAAAATAGGTATCAGAAGAAAGTACCTTAAAATTGCAAATGTCTTCTCGCTGAGACGGTATCGTTTTTAGGAGCTCCTCTAAAGGAGTCAAAGGAGCTGAAGTCTCTGCAACTACTTCCACAACTTTACAGCATGAAAGGCTGCGGTTTTTTGCCATGAATGCCATTAGTTCTGCTACCTGTTATTAATCAGCGTAAGTTTGTTAATTCCAATTTGCAGCCGCTAATGTAGGAAAGGAAAATATCATAATGTAAGGCTTGTGCTTGTGAAGCATCTTTAATCTACTACATATATCATCAACTTTGTAATTTGGCCATGGGCATAACAAATTTTCATCAGTTACTCTGAAATATACTAATCATCTCATGTTTTGCTGACTAGTAGGCAGGTTCGTAATTGGATCCACCTCAGACATGATACAATCTCTTTCTCTATCAAGACAATGCACGAAAGCACGTCTGTTGTTCAAGGTGGAATGATTACTTCTCCTTTATTATCCACAACACAATTTACATATGTGCATGATGAGCTGATAAAGCCCAATGATGTCATGCAACATCTCAAACATGCCATCCTGATTATCCAATTAACTCCATTACAAGTTACTTTCCAGTTATTGGCTTCCCAATATCCAAATAATGCATGAAGGTCGAAAGAAAAAGAACCTGAAGATTTGATACTTGGCCACCAAATAAAGTATCTTCCTGTGCTAACGTAATATTATGAGTTTCCTTGTAAGAATCAGTAGGCCGCTCCATTCCCCCAGGTCTTACTATCTGCAACAATGTCGAGAGCACGAGCATCAAATCGCATAAAAAGAAACACATCGTCATATCTTTTTACATGCTAAAAGTGCAGTCCAAAAACTCACGGTATAAGGGATACCGCTGGCAAGAAGTGCCTCTTCTGCTTTCCTTTTCCAACAGAGGACTCCCCAGAACAAACTTTTGCCACAGAAGGAAAGTGAAGAATCAAAAACAAACAGAAGATTAAATAATTGTAAATTGCTTCTAGACGGACTAAGAGTATTGCACTAAAAAGATGATTATATTTTAAAATGGGAAACTTTAGCCTTACTTCAAGATAGCGGCAGGAAATCCAAATTTATTTGTTCCCAGAGATGTGACCAACATGAAATGTTCAACTTTTGCATAAGTTGCTGCATGGAAAATGGCAATATTTAGCATTTCTTTGTATGAATCACAATTTTTCATTGCCAAGAGGAGTAAATGTTGGCCCCAAACACAGTCTTTGGATGCCTGCAGGTTAAATACTTATGATCTAGATTTCAGAGAATATTACTGGTGCAAAGATTTCAAGAACAAGGGATAACATTTTTTTTTTTTCATTAATCTCTTCATTTCGCATCAGTATCTCATGTGTAGTTACATGGCTTCACCATTTTGAGACATAAGTAGACTATAACAATAATTTAACTATAGTGGTGTGTTCTTCTTCACTTCATTCAGTTTCCACTTTCACATCAAGCATTCAAAACTTGTCGTACCTGCATCAATCAAGTTTTTGGTTGCCAGGTAGTCAATTCGATATGGACCAGTTACATCAAAAATCTCCTTCTCACTAGCACCAATGCAGCATATAACGACTGACGAATTCACCAGTGCTGGTCTTATTTGGTCTGGTTTCTCCAGGTCACACTCCACGAGTTCAAACTTATCTGTAGCTGGGCTAAAGACCATAGAACTATAAATGATTTTGCTGCTTGCATATAGCCATATAAAAACATATGAATCCATACAAATAGCCATAACCAGCCACAGCTTCACTACATTCAGATTAGCAATCTAACAGCTCTTAATCTTACGTTTTTGAGTGCCTCCTGCAACCTCCTCAAGCTTCAGGTTCTTAACACTCTGTTTAAGGAGATGAAATGATCTTCATGAATCTCAGGTTTGTGAAGAACATTCTTACGTAAATGATACATTATAATTTAATCAGAACTCATACTTGCACAAGGGCTTCAGCTCTCTGGATACTCCGAACACCAGCTCGAACTCTAAATCCTAATTTCAAGAGCTCCCTGCAGGAAACTACAACATTTTAGCAACTGCAGATCAGTTAATAAGTTCATTGTGCTTAGGCTTCATAGTTGAGAAGAGAAGTCAAAAGAGCACCTCACAGTTCGTGATCCAACTTTGCCAGTAGCCCCAGCAACAAATACAAGATTCCCATCTTTTTTGCCAACATCACTTGGAGTAGCATCTTGTGCCTGTGATTTGATTGTTGTGGTTCCTTACAGAAGAGCACAAAATCAGGAGATGCACCACTAATCATAAGCATATATCAACACTTCAAAAGCTACATCTCAAATAGGGTTATATGGACACAAGATAAAGTCTTTCAATCAGAAGAGCATCAATCACACACTGAAACACAACCCTTTTTCTGCTCAACAAGAAAACAACACTAAAGATACAAAAACAATGCAGGATCAAATACATTACCAAAGAAACAGAAAACCTAGCAAAAAGGGAGGCGACAAAACAAACCATAAATCACAAAATCACACAGACCATTGATCGAATACCTGATGCTCGAACTCTGAAATCAAGAAATTTAAGCCTTCTGACACGTAGGCAGGTTCTCTTATTACCAGACAAGTTGAGAATGGAGTGGCCACATGACAAAAAGGGCTTCTCTAACAGCACACTACGAGGAATGCTGCTCGATGCGGGATACTGCATGCAGCGGAGGTCCATTACTGGGAGTTTCATCAAGATAATAGCAGCAATTATCTCGAAGAAATTTGTTATCTATGATCCAAATACACGACATGGTTTGCATGTTCTGCTTTAATTTGGTCCCCGCAAATCGCTAAGTTGAAATAGAATTGCGGCCACATATTTTGTTTGCGATTGTGCCCCATGTTTCTGTCGAGCTGTGTAATCTGTAAGAACTATAGGCTGATTAATGGGCTTTTAGTTGGGCCGATTCACGAATTTTACTGGGCCTCTTTTTCAGAGCCTACCAATTAACTATTAATGGGCCGGTCCAAGTTTTTTCTGAATTATATTGGTACTCAGTCAATTCTTTTATAATAAACTTTTTTCCTTTTTGATTATAGATATATTTCTTAAAAATATAAATATCAAGTATTTGATAATAGATATATTGGTACTCAGTCCATCAATTATTTGCAGGCCTACGGACAATAAATACTAGGATGTCCAATTTTAAAATTAGATTTTAATTGAGATGAGATCATCCACTTTATAAAATAGATTCAAACAAAAAAAAGGCGAGTTAGAATCTTTTCCCACCTTAGCTTCGTAATGTAAAGTAGATTCGAAAACATAGAATAATATAATTGTATGAAATGAATGCAACAACTCTGGCTATACAGCAACATATGACTATGGTCTCATCTAACATGTTATCTTATTCTCAAACCTTAACAAAATGAACTCATACTACCCTTTTAGGGATATTTGCTTGCAAAGTTTAGGGCTGGAGTGGGAGAGAACCTGCATCTTACATGACTTTTATAAATACAACAACATATAGTATTACATGGAGTAAAGCAACAAAACAGCCTCTCGTTTATCGGCCACTTAATCGTTGAACATATCGCATAGATTTGAGCTAATGAATCAATGTCGAACTAAGGCGCAGTTTACGCCAGTTGCAATAATTCCTCGCGCTTTATGTCAAAAACCTTTGCAAGAACATCTTCAACCACCTGGATAAGAATCATAACAATAAAATACTGCATGATTAGGAACT
This sequence comes from Scutellaria baicalensis, assembly GCA_005771605.1. NCBI lineage: Eukaryota > Viridiplantae > Streptophyta > Magnoliopsida > Lamiales > Lamiaceae > Scutellaria > Scutellaria baicalensis. The sequence goes on from CM016726.1 coordinate 30,511,290, forward strand.
GCACGATTTATCCCAATCTATATCACAGTTTTATGCCAATGCACTTGCCAGCACTGGTGTTTCCAAGATGCATGGAATTTAGATTACATGTTTGAAATTCTTGAAAAAAAAGCTGAACCGATCTGAAAAATAGCATTAAGCAGAATCAGTGAATTACCTTATCAGGAGTGGAGGCACCAGACGTTATGCCAATTGTAATAGGACCCTCTGGTAGCCAGTTCTCTTTCTCCACCAACTCACCATGCTGTATCGAACACTTAGACAATTAAAGATGGTTTGTGTAACTTGGAGTCAAATCACAAATAGAGATTAGAAAGCATACCATCAACTTGTGTCCGATTTTGTTTCCAGGGCCTATTCTTTTCTCACTGTCAACCCAATATGATGGAATTCCTCGTTCCTCTGCAATTTCTTGTAGGTGTGAGGTGTTGCTTGAGTTCCATCCACCAACAACTAGGATCAGATCCATCTTGTCTTCAACCAGTTTATACATGGCATCTTGTCGTTCCTATATATAGCAAAAAGAAATGGTTATATTGACTTGTCCAAGAGGATATTAAAAAAAAAAATTATCAGGAGAAAATGAGAGATTGAATTTAGAGCGAAGATTTTACTTGAGTTGCATCACAAATAGTGTTGAAACTTATGAAGTGGTTGTTAATATTTTCGACCCCATACTTGCGCATCATTGTCTTCTCAGCTAATTTACCTGCAGAAAATAAGATCAGTAACCAAGATCGCCTAGAGCAAAATGTTAAAGACAGATGATGTGTGATGGATGGTTACGCACCGATATCCTCTGTTTCTCCCTTTAACATAGTAGTTTGATTTGCAATACCAACTTTTTCAAGATCTTTGTCGGGATCAAACCCATTGGATACAGCATATTTAAATTTCTACAGAAGAACAAATCACATTAAATCACAGCACAACTAAATACAAAAGTTATAGTAAGATGATAAACATACCTCCATAAATGCCTCTTTAGTTGAGCTGGATCCATCAAGTTCACCACCCAAAATGTAGTCACAAACATAAGTTGCCTGCAATACGCAATCATGTTAGTAAGAATAACAATGCTCTGTTGCACTAAAAAAATTAAAATGAAGCAGAAAACCGACCGTACCTCTTTCATGTTCTTGACAATGACATACTTCCCGGCAAAAGAAGCAGTAGCCACAGTCTCTTCATGGGAATATTTACCATGGATTATTGAAGTATACTCTCCCTTCTTGTGCTTTTCAACAGTATTCCAAACCTTTTAACAGAAAATTGTATTTGTTAGTGGACAAGAGAATAATTGCTTTGAAAGGCAGCTTTCTCTTTTTCTGTTTTTTTTGGTCTTTTTTTCTGGGTTGGGGTGGGGAGGGCTGTTTACCTTAGATACCCACGGGCAAGTTGTATCAACTATTTGAACATTCTTATCACTCAAAATCATCATCTCATCTACAGAAGCTCCAAAAGCTGGCAGGACAACGACATCACCCTTGTTGACAACATCAAATTGTTTCTTCCCGTCATCAATGGGAATTTCTTTGACCATCATGTCTTCAAGCCTCTGTGATAGAAAGTAAAATTATCCTATTAAATTTAGTAATTGAAGATTGTTTGTTCCAAATAGATGGTCAACTATTCAATATAAGGATAGCATTGAGCATGAGAAAGCTGAAACCAAAGACCCTCGACAATCACAGATTCATAGTCAGCTCATACACATATCACAGCTCAAACACAAATGAAAACTGCATTAAAGTGCACATGACCATGAACATACCAAATTTCAATGCACTGCATTAAAGTGCACACATTTCAGTAAAAAAGAAAAAAGAAACAGCTGAAAAAAGGGCACACAACATTGTATTGGTTTCTAAACACTAAGAAGGATAGTAAGCATGCAGAAAGGTACAGAAACTTGCAGGAAGTGATGCCGAGAACACTTGAAACAATTCTAAAGACATTAGAACAGCCCAATCAACCATGCCCCAAGGAGAAATAAGAAAAAAATGAATCAACCAAATTAGAAGCAGATAAAAAAATGAACCAAAGCATAATAATTTAAACAGTTTCCTCTCCATGATCCTCAACTAACTCAATTGATTCTAAGAAATAAAAAACAAAAGAACCATTAGAAGGTTTCCAGTAAATAAGAAACCTGATTGACAGTGGGGTTGTGAATAATTTCATTGGTGAGCCAAATATTGTCAGTTGGAAACTGTTTTCTAGCTTCATAAGCAATCTGGACAGCCCGCTCAACACCCCAGCAAAATCCATAAGCTTCAGCAAGCTTCACAGTAACATTTCCCCATGTGTATTCATACCCGTTATCCTTCAATTTCTTTATAATATCACCTGAAATAATCCAATCAGAATCATTATAAACCACAATCAAAATCCACAAAAATAACCAAGATTACAAATATAATGCAATAATACTCAAATGATACAAGGCACGTCATTTGATTAAATTTCAGGGATAACAGGTGTCAAAGGTCAACGCATGATCACTATGGCAAACAAAATTAAGTTGTGATCAAAGATATGAAACGCTAAAGAAATGGTATAGTTAAGAAACCAAAATCAAGTTTAAATTATCCTTGTCCCCTGGAAATGAAAAAAGGGAGTGAGAAAGAATTACGAATATAACATCACAAACAGAGATATCAAAGCAGGGAATCGTGCGTGAACATATATGACTACACCAATTAATACATGAAAGAGCCACATTTAGGACATCTCAATCAAGTCAATCCTCAAGGATGAAATAATAATCTTCTTCAACAAATAAATCTCTGAGACAACGCTCAGGCACTCAAAACTGTAATTTCCTTGGCTGCAGAGAAAATCAAATAAAATTCTCCTCAATTTCACATCAAAGTCCAAATCGATCCTCCTTTCCACCAAACCAACAAGGCAAAAGGCAAAAAATGCGAAAATTCAGTAGAGGACATACTGGTATACTCTTGGTTCATGAGCTCAAGCGTCTCCTGCTTATGCCCAAACCCCTTGCGGTTGTAATTCTTGCTCCTCGTCAAGTTGTGACGGAAAAGCTTGGCATCAATCTCGTCAGAGTTGGAGGAAGACGAAGCAGCTTCCCCGGCGGCGGCGCACCGGATGGACGCAGGCTTCCGCAGGCGCAACAACCTGGTCTCCGGCAAGGGGAGCTCTGTGCGCGTGGAAATACGACAGAATTGCAAAGAGATCGCCATTGGAGGTGAAGATGGAAACACAGGGTAGAATGAAGTGAGAGAATTTGGTGTATAGAGAGCGAGAGAAATTGGGGCAATCTGCCGAATGCGCTATTTATCCCTTTTCCTTCGCCATTTAATATGCTCTCAGTGACGTGTCGCCATACATATCAGTAAGTCTTGTATGAGACCGTCTCACGATTCTTTTTTCGTTAGATGGGTCAACTCATAACCCAAACTTAGCAATTCATATGAAAGTTTGTGGATATTGATTCAATTCATGGGTAATAAAAATCGATCTCACAAAAACTATCCGTGAGACCATCTCACATGAGTTTTTGCGCATACATATTACCTCATCTCATCTTCCTATTTTACTATTTTTGTTAAATTTGGCCGGCATTCAACAATTAATTGTCACACTCATATTCTAATTATATTTATATTTGATCTATCCCTAATTGTATAATAAGCAATGTTCTAAAATATGTTAGGTATCAGTCAGAGAACTTGAGAGACTCCTAGCATCTAGGAGGTCTAGTCAGAATCTAGACGTCGTATCTAAATTAAATAGATTTTTGGTTAATTTAAGTTAATTTTTCTTGAGTTTATATATTTGGAAATAATATATATGTGTGCGCGTATACATGTAGTTTATGTTGGAGGAGAATAAAAACTTAATATCTCATTTAAATTATATCTATATATGACTATTCAATAATTGGATACAAGTTTATAATACATTAAGAATATAGTCATTTTACTTAGAAAAATATAAGGAGAAAATGGAAGAAAAAAAATTGACACATACTATTGAATTTTTCCACCTAACACATAAAGTGGTCGAAGAGACGAAAATCATTTTCACTTAACCCAAATTTTAGAACACTAATAACAAGTTGTATGTATTGATCTGAAGTACATTGTAAAATTAGAGTAGATAGTTTATTTCAAAATTAAAGATAATGTTTAATGTTGGTGTTGATTTTCAGATATTAAGTCAAATGTTGTCTTCAATTTATTATGTCCGTAGCCGCCATGATGTCTCCCAGTCTAATTTGTGTTAAATTAAAGTGTTGAATATTTGACATTCTGCCACCCAACTTCTATAAATTAAAGCCGTCAAATTGGAACTATATTTCAGATAATAATAATAATAATAATTCTTTAACTAATTTGAATTATTTTGGATTAATTAATATGCCAGTTTTGAACTGGTTGACTGAAAACTAGTCCAGTAGTCAAAATTGCCATCTATCCAAAATTATTGGATCTATATTAGCTTGTTTTTATTTAATAATGTGTTTTTTATATGATGATTTGTACTCGTGTCTTGTGGATTGAATCTTTATTATGGATTTGTATTAAATATCCAAAAAATTGACTGATTTTGTATAGATTTTTATAAAAATATGAGACATATAAAATATCCATTATTAATGAGGTTAAGAGTTTTATTTTTATATTATTTTTCATTAGTATTTTGCATTTGCTATAGAATTCAAAAGAGAAACATAAACACTTCCCTTCCAATTTTAGTTTATTATACCTATCATCGTAGTTTTGATTTTAAATAAAATTATCTAAAACTTATGTAATTTTACTAATCTATTCTTTTATATAACTCACACAAGACTGGAGAGTCAAGAAATTAGAACACTAATAACATTTCGTGCAAATATGGGAATCAACCAATATGAGCCACGCAAGAAATTAATAAATTATGACTAAACAAAAAGGGACTTTAACTAATATGAAAAGTCTTCAACCATTTGGGCTGTTTCTGAACTCTAGTGGGCCTGGAATAGTTTAACCCAATTGAACTTCTGTATTATCCTGGCCCATTTATAGAATGATCCCATTGGGCTTATTATCGTGGCCCATACGAGAATGATCCACGGCCCGTCCACTGGGAATGGGCTTTGGTGACCATGATCCAGCATAATGAGATGATCATTAAATGCTACCAAACAAGTTCAAAATTTCCTCTTTTCTTATCAATCTTTCTGATAAACATGTCAACTAATATGTATGAAAAACTTATCAAACTTTTTTTTTTCCTTTTCCTTTTCTTATTAACATTTGCAATGACAAAATAATTTGGTGTTGTTGAAAATTCATCTTTGTTGATTGTAGGTGATCATTCCATTTTCTTCACTCCCAAATTGGGGCAAAGATGGTGTAGCATAGGACTTGACCCTCTCCTCAGCATCTAAAGCCTACATTCAAACACACATTTTCACACACCAATCATCAATCCATACACCAATCAACCTAGAATCAAACTCCAAATTCTTAACTGTAATAACTAACCTCTCGATTCCAATTAGCCCGAAGCACGTACACAATCAGTATCAATGTTTGGAGCAAACAACCAGCCAGCATCCCAAGCCATATCCCTTTAACACCAAGATGAAGTTTGTAGCCTAACAACGCGCCAAAAGGAAGTCCAAACACATAGTAGCACCCGATGTTTATTAGTGCAACGGAGACTTGCCACCCTGCCCCGACTGCCACCCCTACAATTTTAGGACAGGCCCTTGTGCTGTTTAGTACCTATAAGTTTAGGATTTTGTAAGATGAATGCAGTAGAATGAGTAATGATACCATGTAGAACTGGTTGTATACTGTTGAGGAAAATCGTTGCAGCTAAGAAGTATCCGAGCTTGGATGTCTCTTTTATGACTTCATCTTTACTTGAAAACAATCTGGGAAATGAGTTTTTAGCTGCTAAAACTGCTATTGTGAACACAATCCCAAAGAATGTTGATGTAATGACAGTTATCAAGACAGAGAACTTTGCAGCTTTCGGATGATTAGCCCCGAGTTCATTGGCAACACGAACACTGCAGATTATACAAGGTTTAGTTAAGTGATCAAATTTACTTCAAGAATCCATTGCAATTTGTAGATCAAGAATTTCTCAGATTCTAACCTTATTGCAGCATTGAAACCAAGAGTGATCATCAATGTCCAGAGTTCAATGTTCATGCTGTTTATACAACCGAATCAAGAATTTGATAAGAAAACCACTTAAACAAAAAGATGGATTCAGAAAACCAATTAGGCAAGAAGACTGACCAAATAGATATAGCATCCACCGCGATTTCTGGATTCTTTAACCAACCAACCATAAGGATCACAACAGTGTAGTACCATAGCTCCAAGCTACAAATCAAGAAACAAAATCCAACAAAATTACACAAAAAAAATCAATCATTTCAAGACTCTTCAATCACAGTGCACTGCAAGTAACTCACCACAACATGACAGCAGATGCAAGGGACAATTTCAAGAAACCGGTAAGGGACTTAAAAGCTGATAAGGAGAATCCAGTCCATGATTCAGGGAAGAAGCCAGAGACAACATAAACAACCTGAGCTAAAACGACGAGCCACCATGATATGTTCTCCGCTATGGCAGCACCAAGTAGGCCCTTCTCGAGTTTGACCACGAGTATCCAGTTCAAAAGAACATGGAATCCCAAAACAACCACAGAAATTACAGTCATGACCCATATTTTGCTCTGTGATTGAAGGAATTTTTGGACCGGAAAGTTGACTGCATACGCAAATATCTGTGGAACCACCCACAGAGCATACTTCCCTGCTAGCTCTGAGATGTTGTGGCTCTGTCTAAGGAGTTTCAGTAATGGAGATGTGAATAAGTAGAGTGGCGTTAGCAATAAGGCCGTGGCAATAGTAATAACGCACGATCTTTGCATATATACTCCTAGCATTTCATATTGCCCAGCACCCACTGCTTGCCCACACAGTGTTTCAAGGGCACTTCCCATTCCTAGCTAATCCAACAAACATTCAAGAATCAATTCTTTATCTCCTATATAACTCAAATTAGCCTAAAATTTTCAATCTTTGCTTGCATACATGCAACAAAAATCCAAGAAAAAAAATCAGGGTTTTACCATAATGCCATAGACGAAACCTTCGAGAACGTTCTGTACAACAGAAACAGCAGCAAGTTCAAGCTCTCCAAGATGGCCCACAAAAGCAATGGTGACAAATCCAATGGAGAATTGAGCGACGGTGGTGAGAATCGCCGGCGCGGCGATCTCCCACATCTTCTTCGACTCCTCCCATGTTCTTGCTCGCATGCTATTCCGACACGTTTTAATGGTGGCAAAATGGTTGAGATCATTTTGGTGTGGTTCGATCTCAAAGGGCTTGGGCTCCATGTTATTGTGCAGCAAATGTTGGCTTTCTTGGTTCTGTTTCATTGCATTTTATGTATGCAAATTAAAGGTTGGAAAAGAATGCCTCTTTGCAAATATTGAGGTCCCACTTTGAAATTTTTTTCAAGATTTTTGTCTGGTTTTGGTTATTTGTCTCTTTATATACAGATCATTATCTTTTCTCTGTTTGGTGCTAATCATTTTCATATGCTAGTTGCGGGTTGACTTTTTTTGGAAGATTGACTTGGACTTTCTACTTTCTTGTTGACATCTTAATCTTATTTCCTTTTTGGAACAACCTCGTTTTTTGTTCTTATTCTTTGAGAATTGAATGAACTATTAATGAATGGCTTTAAATTTATGCGTATATGTAAAAACTTGTAATCATTTTGTCCAAAAATTAAAAATTTAAAAAAAATTAGTCATTTTTAAGTTCACTTTTTTTTTTGGTAGCAAGTCATAAAACAAATGAGGACATAATAATTAGGTTGGTGGGTTGATAACTTGTTATAGAATTACTGTAAAGGAGAAGAAGATTTTATATTCTTGTGAAGCAATAATTTCAAGTGTTTGGTGATATTTGTTTTTTAATAAAACGAGTTGGTGATATTATTGACTTTTGCTTATATTTAAAATTAGAAATGCCTCTCTCTCTCTCTCTCTGTGCATGTATCCTACATGTTTTTCTGAACATGCATTCAGGAAGTTGGTATATTAATATTTTATAGTAGTTTTTCTTGTCAACAAAATTATTATGCTATTTCGATTTGCGAATAAACAGCCACCTAGTCCAAGTAAAGTGCATGTTTTCCTCTCCCACAAACTTTTATTAGTTTCTATTTTTTGTGTTATCCAACAAAAAGAAAAATAGTTTCTATTATAAAAATCAGAACCATAAAGAATTAGTTTCTAAATAACTTATTTGTTTTTTTATTTGACTTTTCCAAATATATAGTTGTGCAGTAGAAAAAATACAGAAGCCATTGAATCTGCCATTTGATGAGCCATTAGTGCCAACCCACAACCTGACAACCTTCTCATGTGTTCAACCCTTTTCTATCTCTACATGAGTCCATATATATAAATCAATTTCATATTAAAAAGAGAAAAACTTTAAATTGACAATATAATTGTAGCATATTCATATAATAAGAATTGTATTATCTATATCTGATATGCTACAACTACAAATCTGCAACCCCACACTGAACATTCTTCTTATTTCCAAATGTTACAGCTCATACTCACAGCAAGTTGACATGAAAAAATTAGGACTCAGAAATGTAATCTTGATTCATCCGTGAAACAGGCTCAAATGATACTATGTGTGTATATATTATAGATACTGTAAATCAGATTACAGAGTATACGATATCAGATATGTCTATACATTTCAATCTTCACTGCTATGTTTTTGAAGTTTAGAGCTTTAGAAGAACAACATGTTTGCAAGTGGCAAGCATTGCTATGTCTCGTTTTTTCAACATGTCCATTCTTCGTTTATCAACGAGTTTCTTTCTGTTCATCAACTTCCCATTTCATTGAAGGATTAAAATTTCACCTAAAACTAGCCACTGATACTTTCTGAGTGCTTTGAAGCAGAAGAATCGACTATTTCAGGAACTTGATCAAGTAAGTAGTTCATATGATCGGGAAATTCACCCTTTGCTCGATTTGTTTTACCTCCTATAACCACTGATGTTCCATCTTGTAAGGCCCAGATCTTTCCATTGATGGTAAATGTAAGAAATCAAAGGTTTAGCAGGACTTCTATGTGATGAAAAATGATAAACATCTTCGCAAAACTTATTTTAATCAATTAATGAAAAGCAGAACAAATAAAAAGGTGCTTGTTACCTGTGAATGAGAAAAGAAACTAATGCAAGTGGTGAGCATGAGAGCACCAAAACCAGCATAAACAATTGGCACGCCTGGATCAGTCTGAGACGAGACAAATTTAACACGGTTATGATGAAAAGGCAGAAGGGTGTGTGAAAAAATGACACTATTTTAGTTTGCCTCGTATTTTTTTTTTTTTCACCTTTAGTTGAAGGCCTGTACTGCCGATCGCATCTAATACAACAATTTTCACGCCATCAATCTCAATGGGGAGGTTGGAGTTCGGCCGTCTCACTCCTGCAAATTTCCCTTCTTGATCATAAAGAACAATTGATTGCATATCACGAGCTAGCATTGATCTAGAAAAGAACAGAAATGGAGTCGCTGTTATCTACAAGAAACAACAATTGATTGCATATCACGAGCTATCATTGATCTAATAATAATAAAAATTCTTCTTTCCATATGGCTTGAAAATAAAAAACATACATTCCCTTAAGATTAGTAGAATCAGCATTGGTAAGGGGCAGGAAGGTTCCATAAAGCTTCTTGTCCCCGTTGATTTTGAGTGGTGCAAAGGCCAAATTAAAGGGTCCTTCATCATCTTTCATAACTTGTAAAGCAGACAAACTCCAATCCGTTTGGTATACGGTGATCCCTCCATACCTTAAAGGATTGTTCACACTTATCGTCTTCCTCATAATCTCCTTGCCATTAAGGTCAAAGAGTGAAAGATCACTGTGAAACTGGGAGACCTGGAAACACAAAACCAGTAACTGAGATGTTGGGAACTCAAGTCAATAGTGCATTCTATCCTCAATTCACACACAGCTGCCTACCTCTCCACTGTCATAGTAGTCCATGTAGAATTTATTGACATGAACTTCAGTATTGAAAGATTCTGAAGGAATAGATAAGAATCCATATGGTTCCAATACGTCCCCGAAAACAAAGTTCAAACCCTGTGGAACTGTTACAGACCCTTTAAAGCTTCCAACAGCACTAAGAGTTCCACCAACCATTATAAGAAGTAGTGCTATATGTACTCCGATGGGGGCAAACCTACCCGCCATCCCCTTGAAGGCATACAGTGACGGCCCCTTTAAAAATACCTGAAAGAAAAGGAAAAAAGATTGCCATTATTTAGTAGTCATTTGTCAAGCATAGAAATCATTTGGGCTCTGAGCAACAATAATTATAAGATTATATATTTACAACTTCCTGGATGAAGGACCGACCCTTTACCAACTAAAAGATCTTGATTCACAATTGTAAAGACCACGTACTACTTTTCAAGTAAGGTAAGAAAACAACACCAATCCTGTTTTTTAGAAAGAAAATAAGGATTTCCAAACTATAATGACTAGTAGTTCCGGGTGCTAAAGCAAAGAGAAAAAAACAATAGAAAGATAAAGACAAGGACAAAGCACTATACTTCATATCCAGCACTCATTAGAATGATACCCAAATCCTGTATCGATGCACTGGGCAAGGTATCTGAATATTCCTGCTTACAAATCGACTCAGCTGAATGTAAGAAGGACCACCTGTAAACACGGAGTAGTGTTTTCAATTGAAAATGTATCAAAGGAATCAAGAAGCAGAAGACAACAATTATCAGATAGAGAAGAAACCTTCTAGCTATCTTCACCATGGGGATTTGTGTTGTGTATGTACAAGCCATAAGTGATGCACCTAGGAGACATAATATCCCCAGGAATACCGGAGATGAGAACATATGGTCGAAGCCAAGGGTGAGAATCCACCTCCAAGTGAAGATCCCCAAAACGGGATTGTCTTCGGGGTATTTCTGGAAATAGTAATCCGGTGACTCGCCTTGATCAATGAAAGTTCCTGCAGGAACAAATTCGGAGATGATTGATTATTCAGAAGACTCCAAAATGAGTTTAAAATCTTGGCTTTGGTCAGATGTTTACACTTAAAACGAAAACAAAAAAATGTTGAAACATTAGAATCAAAGCAGAGGATTTTAGGATCATTAATTAAACATTGAAACAACAAAAAAATTTCCTTTTTATCATGAAAAGGGCAGGCTGAAAATCACTACTTTCACAATGACTAGTTCTAAAGTTTTTCACTTGAAGAATGAAGATCACCAGCATCTTTAGTTTATATCCCTAAATTTGAATTTTCTAAAGCAAATGGCTTTCAGAAAGTACGCATTTGAAAATGGAAATCATAATCTAGAACATTAATAATATCAAGATTCTCAAAAAGGGCAACTTGTGAATTAATTTCTGTCCAGAGATCAACTCAAAATTAAGCAAACAGAAAAGTAAAAACTGAAGATACATTACCCAAAGCCATTAGAGCTGCAACTGCAAACATCTCGGTAATAGCCAGGGGCAAATTCGAGAGAACTGCCAAAACCTTTTTAGGGAACCCATTCAATTTCGAAGCACCGGCTTTCTTACTCTCCGGCGGCGGAGAAGCGCCACCACTTCCGCCTCCCGAAACCGCCGGTGCTCCGCCAGGCTCAGGTGCCTCAATCTTGGTGGTGGTGGGCACTCGCAGGCTCTTCTCATTACCCTTTATCCTACGCTTATTTTGAGAGGTTTTGAGCTCACAAAATACGGAGTTTCTGCTACCAAAAGAGACAGTGAGTGCAAGCGTGAGTGTGCCGCCATTTTTGGTCCTGCATGAAGTGCAGAGAGAAGAATTTCTGGGAAATGAAAACTGGGCTCTGAATTTAAAGGCATTTTTGTGAAGATCAACCTTTGTTGCTGTAATTGAACTCATAGTCTTCATTTACATGAGAATGAATGAAGAGATGTTTTATGGCCTGTGTTCTTCGACTCTGAAATTTTCAGGCAAGAGGTGTAATAACCAACCACCGGGTTCGTTACTACTTTATCCGCAATGCCCAAAATTAATAAAATCAATTGATATTATATTTTATTATACATGTATATTATATATTAAATAATATAGTTTAAATAAACCAAAAAAAAAAAAAGAAGTGGGTCAGTAGACATATGCTGCTTTTTACGAATTTTGTAGACATTATAATTGATGATATATACATACATTACTGGACTATACACACCAAAATAAATATTATTATACATCTTTGAATTTTAAAAAATTCGGTGAATTTAGTATTTTATGGGGTATGTTGATAGTAAGGTCTTGAAAACGAGCAACACATTCCAAGTTGCAACTAAAAAGGAAAGGTATTTGTTTTGTGTGAATATATACAAAACAGTCATGTTAGCAAAATATCTGATTCTGATACTTCTTTTATATAGTATAATACTACTATTGATAACAAGAACAAATGCTGACAGCAAATTGTCTTCACATAGATGAAAGGACATTAGAAAAGGAGCTTATAATTTGAGATAATCTCATATATTTTTTCCATGGAATGACTGAAATGAATTCACAATAAAACACAGTAAAAATTATTGTGCTTTCTTTTGCTGTTTTCTTCTCCAAAACCTCAAACAGATTCTTCACTATGAAAGAAAAAAACAGCATAAAGATGAATGCACAACTGCCAAAGTTACTCATCCAAAATCACAAGCCATTTTACAGAGTGGAATAAAAACAACTGAAAATACATATTCAGTTACTCCATTACATGATCTTCCCTTCTGGCAACATTGTTACTAAATAAGAATCGGAATTCGACTTTATTGAGCAGAACTAAAACTGATGCAGATATCATTGCCACATGGATAACATAGCCCCTCTTAACTAAATTTTAACTAGCATATCATATTGAGTCTAACACACAAGTGGAATCCTATTGAACTATAAATATACAGTTGCATTACTTGGATCTCTTACCCCATGCAACATCTCCTTCATGCAAGAATCAGATGCAAGAGTATGAAGAGTCCAACAAGAACAAATATAATCTTCCAAGCAATCGGTTTCCATTCTAATGGAGCTGTGTGATAGTTAGGAAAGCCATGAGCATAACCTCCATGAAAGGAACTCGAGAACAGATATGGAACTCCAGAAGTTGCTCCATACACCGTAGCATCGTGAAACCCGTGCACCTGAAGGTTAAAAATGGCAGGTAGTGCGCCAAAAATAGTAGATAGTGTAAGATGGCCAAATCTTGCAGCCGCCATAGGCATGATACCTGAGATAGGATCCATGTCATTTTGTCGGGCATAGCTCATATCTACACGTGGAGCAGTTTGTGGTCTCTGCCCCATTGGTCGATTTGGAATAGTCATACCAGGTAATGATCTGGATCTGGGGTCACAATTTGATTTACCCCTTCCATATATAGGAATCAATTTCTCATCCTGTACAAAAGCCTTACAAACAGGACACTCTTGAGAATGTGAATGAAGGCGAAGCCATTGATATAGGCAAGGCCAACAGTATAGGTGGCCACAGAGTGTGACAATTGGTTCTTGTGCCAATTCAAAACAGATGTTGCATTCAAAATTTCCGGTGTCATGGACTACATCAGCTAGATAAGAGTTGTCCATTGTTTCACCAATACCGCAATCCATCTGTACAACCGGGAGCCTTCAATCTGTTCAATAATAACCATGAGTGCAAAAGAATTTCGATTTATAATAGTGTAAATGTAAAAGAAGAAGAAAAATATTCTAAACAACACAAGTTATCTGAAAACACATTTGTAGAACAATCATCAAGAAGAGGGGGAGGAGAAATGATTCCCCTAAACAAAGCTTAACTAACTTCACCTAATTCACCACTCAATGATCGGCATATCAATAATGCAACTTTCAAAAACCCTAAAAGTGTATAACTTGTAAGCTTTTAAAAAAATTACAAGAAAATATGAGAACTAGAAAAAAAGCTAATTCCATGAAGAATGCTAATAAATGATATTTTATTCTTCACAAAACTAAAAAAAAGAGTTTCAGCATACCAAAAACACCATCCAGCTACAAATTATTCTGACATGGTAACACAATCTCAAAGAAATTTGCAAATATCCAGATTATCTCACAAAATTTCCAACTAACTACAAATTATCCAAACATAAATTGAAGTCCCAAATACATAATATCCATTCATCACTCATCATTATCTGAAATTTCAATCACAAAACTCAAAACATTCTGCAAATCACCGAAACTTCAAGTTAATTCCGCACAGCTAAAAATCTACAACACAACCAATACCACAATCAACCAAAAAATCAGCCATTAAAACCCAGAAAAAAACAACACAGATTTCTCAAAGAAAAAGATGGATATTCGTACAATCAAAGTTCGATAGCCACCAGAAAAACAGTGAAACAGATCTAAAATTATAATTAAAAAAGAATTTAAACAGATCAAGCAAAATTTACAATGTGCGCATTAAATAGGAGGAGTGAGAAACTGGAATATCTAATCTTACCTCCTTCACTAGCAACTAGAATAGGTTGGTGGGATTGGAAAACGATGACGTAAAATTTATGGACGGGGCGTACCAAATAATATGCAAGTGCAATTTTGCGATTTTACAGGGACTGAATTGTAAATATGGGAAAATTAAGGCATGGATCTGAACTTCATGGCCTGATGGCTGGCCCGCACCTTGTAATAATTCCTCAACTTACCCCATCATTATTATTGGTTTAATTAGTTTTACAAAATTAAATTCATAAAGTGATTTGACAAAAATTATTGACTATAAATTATAGTATTATTATTTATACTATCAGTTTCATTAGATTCGTGAGCGTATATATTGTACAAAAATCATACCAAACATTAGTCATACTAAATTATGAATGAGGTGGCAGTCTTGTCAGTCTATGATTGTATTAGTTTGTCTGATTCCTTTTTTAATGTAATAAACTAATTATTTAGGTTCGACCCCGATTCACGTGGTGGAATGTTCTATACATTATTTTTGCCCAACTCGTTTAAAATCATTTTTATTCTCCAAGATTGTTACCATGCGATAAATGTGCACATCCAAAATATAAAATAATATGATGGATTTATAACTTGTTTAAACATCATTTTCATTCTTCAAATTCATATATTTACTCCCGTCTTATTACAATGGCAAAATATCTGTACATTAAAAAGGTTACTAAATCTAAAAAATAACGTCACAAAAAGCAACACGACAAAATCAAAATCATAATTAATTCCTTCCTTTTTTTGGTTCTATAAAAGAGTTTACTCGAATCAAACTGCATGCATAAAGTGTGGATGCTGAATAAAATAGAAATATAAGCAAATTATGAAAAAGTCATTTGCAGTTCATCTCAGGACGTTTTTTTGCCTATTTTTAGTTTTCACAAGTTAAAGATAGAGACAATCAGTGCTGGAGAAAGAAACGTTTTTTACATTGAAAAAAACCTCAACTTCGACGCCCTTGAATCCGGCCTAAATCGCGCAAAGCTTTGTAGAGATTTCTTAACAAGAATCCTGTTCGAAGAAAAAAATTATGAATAACGAAAATGACATACATAAATACACAAATATGATCATATTTGATAGTTTTAATTAACATTGGACCACACTACTGGAACTATAAAGGAGTGTTTTTACCAGAAATAATTGCTCAATGAATCAACTCTGTTTTGCTACCAGTTCTATGTCAGCTCCAACTTCAGCAATTTTGGCTTCCTTAGATGCCTTCGCAGCCTTGGCAATGCTTAAAACATCAAAATCCAAAGCCACACGTCTCACTAGGCCTTCAAGCATCTGAGTTCAACATAGTTTAGCAATTGGCTGTTATCAATATATTTGATTCTCGATTACGCACTAAGTTAGAACAACATAAAGGTGGAAAGTGTTATTATAGTAGCTGATAACATTATAAACACGAGAAAAATAAAGCTTGCCATGTCCACTAGAGTCGATGATTAAAAGTTCAATCTGGGTAATGTGAATTGAGCAAAACACTTAACAGGAAAATTCAGACACTAAAAAGTAGCCACCAAGAAAAATGATTCAATCATAGAGGATTTACCAGTGAGCCAATGGCCACCAAAGCCCGGAATCTTGAGTCAGAATCAACAGCTTCCTCTTCTGCCATCTGCAGGAGAAAATGTACGAAGCACCATTAGAAGAAAAGGTTGATCAATTAATTAAGAACCCTAATCAGTATGATGTGTTCCTGAATGAAAGGAGAAAAACGGTGCAACAAAAGGAACCTCTAGTGCTGCTGAAAGGACTTGAGATTGGCCTTCTTCATCCTTCTTCTCAATCAAAAGAACAGCATAGCTGCAGAACTCAACAGAAAAGTATATCAACTTGAGATCATGTATTACGGGGGAGTAGAGATGGACCATGTTTTCAAGATTTAAGGACAGTTAAATCTTAAATCATAGATTTCTTCTAATGACAAAACATAAATTTCTACCATAGATGGAGAGGAGTTAATACTTTATGAGCTAAGAAGAATTGGAAAATAATAAAGCGGGAGTTGAAAATTCTAGGAAATAAATGTACCAAGTACAAATATAAAATATTGATATCTATCTCAATAAATTATAAATATCCTACACACTGGAACACCTATAGACTACAGAAGTTTCCAGAGAAAGCAAAAGCAAAATGGGAGCAACAAGAACTGGCAGATGGCCAGATCATGGAGAAATTTCATAAATCACAAGAAACTGATTTGAGACAGATAAGTTAAAAAAAGATTGCAAATAATCTGAAGGTTTTGAATTTGGATAACAATTATTTGTCCCACAATGAAAAAATAAGCATGTCGAATAACCCATTACTTCTTCTCATATTGAAAGCAAACAAGAAAAGCAAAAAGGAATATTAAAAGGTTAAAACGAACTTCAAAAATTATACGTCAAAACCTTCTACTTACTTGAGTATTAAGGTTGCATAGGACATCTGAACATTCTTATTTGATGAAGAGCAACAACTTGAGAAGGCATCAAGAATCTATAAAAACAGTACATTAGAACTTTAAGGTAAAGCCTACAGGAAAACCACAAGAGATAATAAGTCGAAAGGCTGGTATCATCATGCTTCCTCCGATACAAATATGCCAAATAAGAAAAAAAGAGTTCAATAAACTTTATTTCTGTATTCATAAATCTTTTTCTGCATATATTCTCTCTTGAACTTTCTCCACACATAAGTTTTACTAACCTCAGCACGATGAGTTATTAACCATTCATTGAAGCATGCATGTTTGAAGAGATTAGTTACTGCACGAAGACTGGTAAGCAGATTTGCAGGAAGTAGAGGACTTGCAGTCACCTTCTTGATCAACTCAATGACAATATCTGGTGAAAACAAACTAAATGAGGCAGCAATCTGGTGCAACGAAAACTGGTACATGATAGAATGAAAGACATAAGCAAACAGCTTTCTATGAGTAGCACCCTAAACACAATTGGCTATCACGGAGTAGCATTAGCACACCCCAATCACTAATTTCAGATCATACTCCTCACCCCAAATAACATGACTATTATCAGTTTCTTGAATATGATTAATTACTACCCCAAATCTGTGCCAAGAAATGAACTTTATGGTCATGTTCAATATCTTTCATCTCTTCTTCCGTTCTTTTAATAATTTAAATGGTAAAGAAATCATGTCACGGTTCAATTCGTGTGATATGTCCAGTATTAATCATAAGAGTAAAGCACACAAGATGTTCTATCACATTTTGTATCACATCTTCTATTTCAAAGCAATCACCACATGCCACGTGTATTCAGATCTACCAGATTGGAGTACCGTTTTTAAATTAACGATCAACTTATATGGGATAACCTCGTCCATCTGTACAATTCCATTTATAACTAATAAAATTCACCCTATCCTTATTTTGGAAAAATTAGATCTACCATGTGGCTAACAGGAAAAGGAAATAGGACATAGCTGCATTCACAAAAATGGAATCCATTTGAGCGCAGAACATTCCTCATCAATATTTAGTTTAAATGAAACAATTACTCGCCCAAACAGAAACAAATCTAGTTAGGTACCATTTTCATTCTTGACATACTGCACAAGCTGGCCTGCTCCATCTGGATGCAGTACAATCATCCGCACAACATCAATAACTGCAACAGTGGATTGTAAATTGATAAGACAAAGAAAGAAAATAACATTTCTTCTATTGCTAGTGACCCCCAGGCATCACAAGTCATATTTGTTTCACAACACAACAAGCTACTTAAAGTTTCCACTCAAAAAATACTTGCTCATCACAGTTGAATACCTCTTCACATTCCTCTTTTTTCACTTGTTAAGGTAAGAAGACAAAGAGAGGTGTATTATATGTGATTTAAACACCACCAAAAAATTCTACTCATATAGCAAATTTAATTACATCCATTTGAATCATAATGTAACAGTATTGTGTTTAGAAGTTGATACATGAGCACATCATTATCATCAAGTAAAGCACCTAAACTTCTATATCCAGGCTTGTGATAGGCTGTCGGAAAAGGAGGGGTTTGAAACATCAATGCATGTATCACAAATAACCTAATTGCTAAATCATCTAAATTCTAATATCCAAGAAAATCAATACTTCCTCATGGCTCATTCTTTAAAATACTGCAGTAACCACCCAGATGAGAAAATAAATATTGTCAACCTCTACAGCTGAAGTCTTTAATGAATTAATGTTCAAGCTATTCTAACAGGCCAAAGCAAACTACTTAATTCTTTCACCATCAAAGTGGAGCTTAAACAGGATTTGCACACACAAAATTAATCAGCTTGCTTATTTAAATAATTTCACATTTTTATTCTATGATCTGCACGATCATGATCTAAAGGAAACATTAAAGTTGAGAAAAACTGAATCTACTCCAGTATAAGAGGTTGCCACTCATAGAAACAGATATAACAAGCCTCTCACACATGCGTTCTCAACATCAATGGCACACTACCACATACAAGTTGGCCACAGATATCCAAACCATGCTGACCCTATGACGGTGTTTCCAGATTATGAGAGGGAGAAACTCTCTAATTATGAGATTTCTACATTTCTGCAGATAGTTCCTCTGTCGAAAAAATGTGTGCATATACAAATACAGAAAGGAAGTTGATTGCTTATGCAAGTGAAGTCAGATTATAAATATGTGAATGATTACCTGGAAATAGCACATCAACTGGCCAGGTTTTCAGCAACTTCAGTGTCACCGCAACATCATCATCTGAGATTATACTGCTGTGGTAGTGTGATGTGTCTTTCAAAATCTTAACAATGGCATTCAATCTTGACATATCACCCTCCGTCAGTGATAAATGATTATTATCCTTCAGGGAACCGTTATAAAAGATCAATGTCAGGCAAAAAGTCTCATAAAACAAGAACTGATCAAAGAGCACTGACTAACATTTAACAGGCTTAGTATAATGTGACAGGAGGCAGTGATGGCAGAAACATAAAACTTTCAATGAGAACTGAAGTAAGATATGGTACAAGGGATAGTAAATTCCACAACTTGCATCATTACATAACAAAAGAGGAAAGATTTAATCAAATTCTGAAGCAAACAGTTTACCGGGTTAGACAGCAGGGTTTTGTTAAACTCGGAAATCTTTTTCAGGATACCATCAAACTGAGCAGTGTCGAATGCAAGCATTCCTTTCTGGAAAACAAATCAATACTCATCCTCGAATTAATTTGGTAAATTACTTGTATAACAGGCAAAGAATTAATAACAAGTATCAAGATTGTACTAGTACTATACAGAGTGGAACCTGCATAAGCATCTCACTATATCTGAAATCCAAGCACACCACATTTAAACAAAAAAGTTAACATTGTTGATTTTTCATTAAAGATTATTGTGTTCCACAGGCTACCATTTACTATCTATATAATATATGTGGTTTATTTCTGCACCTGATCAAACTCTGGAGCAAGTTCTGTGGCTGATATTATTTTAACCTTAGGTTCCCATCTATAATAAACTAATTCCAGGGGGTAAACCTAGGCAACAAGTATTTAGCACAGGCAAATTGATCATCGGTTACCTCCACAATTGTGACCAAGGACTTCTCAACATCAAATAATTAAATGTAGATCTTTACACACAGTATATCACATACCACAGTTATATTTATTGATTTTTTAGTAAATGGTGAATCTTCTAACAATTCATTGCTAGCTTCCAAAAACAATATAGGCCAGCAGGTCCAAAACTCTTGAATTTATTGCGACTTTATATAACATCTATACAAATGAACTATGGATAAATTTAAATCATTATAGCACATAAATGGGAAACTCATCACCACTGCTTGTCATAGGTATGTCCATAATTGCAAGGTACAGATGTTTTAGGATTGAAAATTAATTATCCGATTGAGTGTCTAAAACTATGTTGATTGAATCCCAAATTGCCCATTTCTAAAAGGGATACTCATCACCACTGCTTATCATAGGTATGTTCTAGGATTGAAAATTAATTATCCGATTGAGTGTCTAAAAATATGCTAATTGAATCCCAAATTGTCCATGCTAAGGTCACACAGGCAGATCAGTGATCAACAGATTAGACCTTGAAGCATCACGGGCCAGACAACTTATTCAACAGAAGCTCAATAATCTTACTCCCTTATCAACAGCCAGCAACATAAATTCTCTTCTTCCACTTCCTGTGGTTCAAGGTCATCTCAGCAATTCAACTTTTAAACCTCCTCTAAAACCCATATGAACTGATTCCAGACACCTTTTACTCAAGGTTTTAGGATTGGTATTAGTCTGAGACAGTTACTTTAAGCTCACAAAATTCTCAGTGACAATTCATGATATTACACAACCAAAGTACCCCAAGCATGTTTTCTTAGGTTTGTTCACGGCATGGTTGCACAAGACCAATGTAAATTTCCAAATAAATGATTATATGTTAATAAATGTGTTTTCTGTTCATAATAGTGTTCGGACTTATGAAATTAAAATCACCGAGTACAGAAACAAAGAAACTCAACGGTGAAAAAGCAAGAAATAATATAGGTTGCAAGATTACTTTGGGGATGTGCTTGTAAGAAGGCTTGGCCAATAGATCTGCATTTATGCAAGCAACAATCACAATCTTTTTCATCAATAACATTACAGACAAGGATTAAAAGAGAATGCAAGGTCAAAGATAATTAACCTGGTGACCTTGAAGGTGCTCCCGGCACATAAGCACTAGCTGAAGAATTAAAAAGAAATTCAAGACAGTCAGAACGAGAGATGTTACAGACAAAAAAAATATGTATTGACCTTACAAACATTTGGTCTTACATCCAGTGAAGGGGTCTCGAAACAACGGTTCCGGAGTGAAATCTTTTTGTCCAGTGTTTTGCAGAATAAATTCCACAATCTGTTGCCGGTAGGAAAGAGGTAAATTTTGATTGAGTAGCCACTTATCAGCCACATCATATGGATTTTCTGTAAGTAAAAGGAAAACTCAGGTGGAATACCTTACCAGGAAACTTCATGCAAAAACAGAAAAATTGCAAAAATGGTCCTGTAACTATTGGATCTTGACAATTTCAGTTCTTTTAAAATCTTGCAAATTTTTGACCTAAATTGGTGTGGGGTTTTCAAATTTTATGTAGAAGTTGCAAAAATGGTCCCATAATTATTGGGTACAGTCAATTTCAGTCTCATACAAATCAGTTTTTGCAATTACGGAACATGTTTGTAATTACCCCAACCAAAAAAACGAAAAAAAGGAACTACATAACATTACTAGTTGTGTACAAAAGGTAGAATACCTAAATATTAAGAGTGTGCACTCATGCTCACAATGCATGCATAATTTGAGGTGAAGGTAAAAGATTCTTGTATAGTTCGTCAAAACTTTAAGTTTCAATAGCAGCATACCTGAACGATTGTACGGCAACTTACGTATAGGCTCACCATCTCCAATGTCAACATCAAATACTAAAGCACATAAAAAGGAACTTGTCATTGAAAAGGAAAATGACTGTGCAAATGGCATGAAAGGTAAGGTAATTAGAATATGGATCACAATGCTAACCATGGTCATATTGAGTTCCGTTAAGCACAGCAGGCTTCATATTATCATCAGGTCCATCAACAACTTCACCAATCTAAATGTGAAATGAAGAAGATTAGGTACAAGTATGGCAATTTATAGAACAACCAGATTTAACAAAAAGAAAAAGCTTGTTGGCACTAATAATTATAAGTGATCCCAACGATAATCTGAGAATGCACGAATCCTGCTCCAATAAGATTCAGATCAACAAGTAAAGAATAGAAATAAATTAAAGCAAAGGAAGCCACAGAAAAGAAAGTAACAAAGTTGAATAAAGAAAATTAAGATAACTAACAGCATATAAATTTAAGACATGCTGGTCCATTTAGAAAGTTAATAGGCATAGGTATAGAAATAAAATATATTATTACCTTATCCCACTTCTGTTCTGCCTTATTCCATGCATAAGCCACACCATTATCTCCTTCTCGGACTACCTTTGTCTGCCCATCACTACTACCTGATCATTTGACCATTGGAACCAGCTTTGCATGTATAAATGGAAAAACACTAAAAAACAATTGGAAGCATCTTCAGGAGAATAAACATCCAATAAGGGGGAAATGCCAATAGTACCTGGAGTCTTCAATGCATCTAAACCGGGTAAATCTTCCAATTTTAGCCCTCCAACTCTCTTCCTAATGCATAATGAAAGAAACATCATTCACAAAAAATGTACTGACATTATTGTAAGTGGAAGGTTATTCAGTGAATTATCAGAGGTCCACTATCATACCAAGCAACTCAGGCTAAGAAACCACATCATAGGTAAGTAAATTTGCCTGACGCATACCCTAAAACCCTAAACATCATTCAGGAAAAAAGTGTGACCGCTTAATTAAAAAAGGTTTGGTGCGCCTTATCAATCAACTCGGGCCAGAAATGCCAAAGTATAGTTAAATAACCGGCAGTACACTGCAGATTAAAAGGAGAGGAAAAAATCCTAAAGTGAAGCCCTAGTGAAAAGGAAAGCAGTTTAAAACAAACAAATACATGACCATTAAATAAGGTGGGGGGAGATAATATCATATGATGTTAACAATATCATCTGTTCATCTGAAAGAAGTCCACTCTCTCACAAGAAAATATGAAAAATAATAATAGTTAGCTAAAGCATAATAGTTGCCCCTGCGCCATAATTAAATAATTCAACATAACCAAACATAAAGCAATCTGAATTTATTTAATTGAACAAGTGACATTTGAAGAATGGACCCAATACCTACTGATCTTGTATTGAGAAAGTTGAGAAACAAATGAATCAAGTTCTACAGCATCAGCAATTTTATCATGTTCAATGGTCCAAATACGAACAATGCCATCAGAGCAAGCAGTCACAATATCGCCGTTTTCCAAGAATTTAGCATCCCAGACACAACCAGGATGCTCTATGCTCTGCACACAAACTCCATCTGCAACAAACATAACATTTTTCACGCCAACCATATAGAAGTTAAAATAACGATCTTACACATCCCCACCAAACAGAAACAATAAATAATATCTTATCGACCAAATCTGCAGGAAACAGTAACTTCAATAACTTGAAGCTCCCTTGAAATGTAGCATGAACCAACAAAGTTCACATTGTTTACAGTATTTTTTATTTATCATTGCTTTAAAAGAAAAGGGCAGAAATAGACAATTTTGGAAGATCACACAAAAAAAAAAAAACACAGAGAGAGAGAGAGAGAGGGAGGGAGACATTAAATTTTATGTAAAGAAGAACGATCAAACAGACTGTATAAACTTATTGTTCCAAATATGGCATCAGTTAATATATACTGAGCTGAGTCACATATTGGTTGTGTATATAAAGTTTGGCAATAGAAATGACTATTCTCAGCAAATCTTGGCCAACTTAAGCAGGCATACGCAAAAAAAAAGACAAACTATCCATACCATGGAGAGAACAGAGAGACAACCAAACCAAAGGGGATATTCTTGACAGGGAACATGAGAGAGTAACCTTTCCATATCTTTGCTAGACAATCCTCACTAGCACTGACTATAAGCCCAGACACATGCGCATCGACAGAATAGACAATGGATGCATGACCAACCATCTCCAGTAGAAGTTCACCAGTAAGTGCCCATAGTCTGATAGAACTGCAATACGGAACTAAAGAAGAATTAGAGATTACCAAGGACCAGTAAGTGCCTATAGTCTGATAGAATTGCAATTGGGAACTAAACAAGAATTAGAGACTACCAAGGAAAAAGCCACCAATAACATAGATAACATGTCAACCAGAACAAAGACCAAAATCTTACCCATCATGTGATGCCGAGAGGATTCCTAAATTTGGCATAACAGCCACCCCTCGAACAGTATCTGCAAAATAGGAAATTCAGATGAAAGCAAAAAGATGATAAATAGTTACTGCAAAACAGCAAACATATGATTAAACGAAGTAGACAATTTTCTTTTAACAGGCTTCCTTGTCCCAGTAATATAGTTTACAAAATCAAGTACAACTTCTAGCCCGCTTAAACAGTTAAACTCTAGCCCCATAGAGCCAAGGTTTCTTCTTTGTTGATTATAAACTAGGCATGAAAAAAAAAACACCAATTAACTGGTCCGCATATGCCATGAGGAATTACAATCCTCCTACTCCCCAATTAGGTAAGCCCACATTGCAGAATGACTATCCTCAATCCTCAAGTTAATATGTGGGAAAACAGAGAACTGTATCCTTTTGTTATCCACATGCAGCAGATTTAACAAGTCTAGAAAATTATAAAGAGCACAATTATCTATCAAAACAAGTGAAATCCAATTGTTACACTGCAGTATCCAAGTAAGACTCATATCCAGAAATGGTCAAGGACATGTATTTATAGCATAAGTAGATGATGCTTATATTAGATTCGCGTTTCAAAATAGCATAAGAAACAGAGGACAAAAATAATAACATTATTGAAAAGAAGGTGTGAGAAAAAACCTGTATGTCCGACAAAAGTATGGATACAGGTGTTCCCTTTCCAAAGCTTCAAAGTCATGTCACTTGAACCTGGGTAGGTAACCATCAGAATCAATTGTGATTAACTGTTGGCATAACTGTCAAGCTAGGCATGAAGATTGTTCATTACACAGAATATAAATCAGACAATATTGCCATTTAGTATTTCCCTTGAATCAAATAGAACCAAAAAGTAGCTGAGAGAAACTCAAAATTGAGAGCTCAAAATTGTATTCTTAAAACAAGAAAAAAAAAATGCCAAATTAAGAAAAAGCTGCACAATTTGAACTGGGTTTCAATTTATGGTAGAAAACAACCATAATCGAAACTGCAGAGAGCTGATAATATAATGATTAAAAGAATATAGATGTGCCTGTAACAAGCTCGCCAGAAGGCAACTTAACAACTGCTTGAATTGGTGTCTTGTGAGCTTCCCAAGCCTCAACCTGTTTGCCTTCCTTCCACCGTCTCAAGGTACTAGCACAAAGCAACCATTAAAACAGCATCAGAAATGTAACAAAACATTGAGGTAATAAACAGAAATAGGGGGATCTTGATAAGTGTATAAGCTCTTAAGATATCTTATAAAATGTTTGAAAATATTTGGAAATATATTTAGGAAATGAGCTTACATTTAAGTAATAGGCTCATCTTTGAAAAGAAAAGGAGATCATAAATTTATTTAAGATCATCAAAGCAACTTCAAGATCAGCACCAGAAGCATTTAAAAGCTTATGGTCTCATATCTTACCGGAAAACTTTGACAACCCATTCTTGAAATAAAATGCATTATCTTATTAGCATCCAAACATCACATAATACAATATTAAAAAACCTTCTAAATAAACTTAACCAAATATCTTTTAATAATTAAAAAATTTATACATCCGTCATAAGACTCTGCAGTACATATCAGCAAAAGAGATAGATAAACCACAAAGAGGTAAATGTAGATAGATAGGTCACATCATAATCCTTCTAGAATGCAATCATATCACAAAAACAAGACCAAGTTGAATTTATCACTAACTGTATTCATACATGTCACAAATGTTTGCTAGGTGAGGTCATCGTCAACCATCATTTTGTCCTTTCAAAAAATATGGATACAAAATATTAAAAACTAAGAAGAAATAGTAATCGATCTGTAAGCATTTACTGATCTGCTAATTAGTCCAAAGAAAAAGGCATGCATATTAATATCCAAAAAAATATAGCAAACAAATATCTTGAAGTAAATCATAAATGCCAACAGGAAGTGATTAAGTGATATTTGAAGCCAAATTTTTTTTTGCACGATGTGATTTCTAAATACAATTATGCCCTTGAACAATTTAGACATCAACTCGACTAGATACCAGTCCTAACAAACCTTAGAAAGATGCAGATGTATCATTAATTTCACAATCAAATTTCAATAGTAAATACTAGGAAGAAGAAAAGCATTGAAATATTTTCCAGAAGAACAAGAATGAGATTCCAATATCTTGGATTTAACTTAATCATGGTTGTTACCTTGGTTGAACCCCTGCAGCAATATTTCATTCTAGAAAAGATGGTAAGATGCCAACGAATAATACCACACTTTGAAGTTCATGGTAATATATAATGTTTGTGAGAACCAAAATTCATCATTTGCAGAATTGACATACCAATCTACAGACACAGACATAATATCTCGACCATCCAACGCAATACCGGTGACTTGCAGTTTATGACCCTTCAGCGTCTGCACTGCCTCTCCAGTGGCCAGATTCCATACAAGAAGAAGAGTGTCCATTCCCCCAGATACAATTCCACCATCAGGAAACTCCTCATTCGGCGGGATCCAAGCCAACGGCCCAACAAAACTAGTGTGGCCCAACAAAATTTTTGACATGGTGTAATCCCGCTTTTGTGATTCATCTAAGGTCCAAAACCTAACTGTTCTGTCTCTAGAAGAGGTTGCTATACCAGCATTCCCGCATATGCATATACCACGAGCCTAAAGATGATGAAATTCAGTAAATAATTTGCAAGTTACCACATCAAGTCAGTTACTGATATGAACTCAACCCAACAAGTTAGAATCAGAAATAAAATTAAACAACAAAGATGACAACGTCTGCAATAACCCTTGAGACACTTCTCTTAACCATCAAGGCATATATACTCATTATAAGTCAACCCAACAATTTTAAATGAGAACTGACATTAGACAACAAAGATGGCATTGCCTGTGCGATATTACCCCTTAAACCACTTCTCTAAACTAGTCTATTAACATCATCAAAAACGTTAATTCTGTCAATGAAAACGAAGACATCATACAAGAAAGATATCAGTCTTGACTTTTGGCTCAATTGATCACATGTCAGGAACACCAACGGAAAGAAAGAATACTTATTAACATATAACAACCATAAATCAAGAGTATACATTAAACATGTTTTCAAAGAAAGAACGTCCCAAGAAAGGGACACATATTATTACAATTATACTCATAATAATAACAGTATTGGGGATCATACATCGTCTTCGTGGCCTCGAAGTTGGCACCTCAGTTGATACTCTTTAAAGTCGATATCCATAGACGCCATTCTTGAATTCTCAGAAAGAAAATTTTAGGGTTTAACAGAGAGTTGAGAACAACTCTTCTAACCAAAGATTGAAAGAGGGAAGAGATCTATTTACGGACCAATGTATTGCTGACGCTAAATTTATAATTTAGGGAAGAAATTGCACATCGCTTGCTTTCCAAGTCTTCTCTAATCCATTCCTTCAAAGAAAAACTCGCTTCTTCCCCTTTATAAATCAAATTAGACAGAGAGAGAGGATGCTGTTCTGTTCTTAAGCGAGTAACAGTTCTTTTTTTTTTTTTTCTTTTTTCTTACTTTTCCTAATTTCCAATATTGGGCCGGCCCAATAAGCTTGCTACGACCCGGCAAGGACTTCTACGCAATAGGCCTAATTTCTTACGCACTTGCAAAAAAGCCCTAATTGTAAAATACATTAGCCATATTTTTTAAAGAGTTTCATGCCCAAATTACCAAATTTTATATAAGGAAGCACAATGTTATCCAATATTATAATATTTATATCCTATATATCTAAAATTTTAAAATATTATCTCCAAATACTAAAAAAGAAAAAATGAAATGTCAGGGGAATTAAAAGTACAAATCTAATATATAAATTAACGAATTAACGAAGTTAAAAAGAATGCTCAGTTAATTAATGAATTAGCAAAATATATTAAAAAAATTTGAAGACTTAACGAAATAAATAAAAAGAAATAACGCATTAATGAAATAAATAGATATTAACGAAATAATATTAAAAAAAAACAAAAGCTTAACGAATTAAAATAAGGGGCACCAATGATTAAAAAGCTCAACGAAAATAAGGAGCAACAATTAATTATAAAAGTTTTAAAAAAAGTTTTAAGAATTAACGAAAACAAAAGTTTTAAGCTTAACGCAAGTTTTAAGTTTTAAGACTTAACGAAATAATTAAATAAATTTTAAACGCTTAACGAAATAAATTTTAAAAAAATAATGAATTAACGAAATAAATAAAAAAGGGCAAAAATTAAGGGGAATTAACGAATTAAATTCGTTAACCTTATGGCAAAAATACGTTAACCCAATTAAATTAAGGGGATTAACGAAAAGCACACTCCAAATTCGTTAACCCTTTATGCAAATTCGTTAAGGGGTTAATGAAAAAAATGGTTCAAATTTGTTAACCCCTTTAACATAAATTCGTTAACCCCTTTAAGATGGAGATGCTTCGCTAACTTCTCTGTTAAGGAAAATTAACAAAATTGTACCTATTTTTTCGTTAACCATTTTAAAATTGTAGGGGTTAACGAAGAATTATAATAATTCTTCGCTGACTTCTTAAATTAGGATTTAACGACAATTACATAACTTAACAAAATTCTTTAATTCATTAATTAATAAACCCTATTATCTCGAAGATTAAACCCAATTGTTTTTCATATTATCAAATACTATTACTCTTTATAAATCCTTATAAACCCTAATTTTACAAAAACCGAAACCTTATAAACCCTAATTGTGAAACATTATAAACCCTATTTATTAAACCCTAATTATTTTGTGAAACACTAAGATTTCATGATCAAGATTAAATTCTCTGTCATAACTAAACAAATTAAACTTTAAATAAACTAAACTATTCCATGAAGAACTAAACTATTACTAAACAATTAAATACTTACTTGAGTTAAGAGCAAATAAATCGCATGCCTCTGCAAAAGTATTTGTAAAGTTGTACTTTGTATTTGTACTTGAAGTAAAATTGGGTATTTAGGGATAATAATTTATATTATTGGGTAGTTGGATACAATAATTTATATTGATGGTTAAAAAGGTATGCATGTTATATGTTTTTGGGTATTTCCTCTTTTTAAAAAGGTTAGTTCTCTATTTTGAACCACATTATTTCTCATATTATATATTCAAAATCTTCATTTTCATTTTTTCTTTCCTTCTCTCCGTCTTCAATCATTACCATTTTAATTATGTCTTAAACACACACAAACATGCATTTTATATACTATCATCGAAATTCTAAATCCTAATTTTTTAAAATTATTATATCAGTTATCAATTCTTTTTAATATTGTTTATAAAAATATCTCGAACGTTTCACTGGAATAATTATATTATAATAATAAAAAGTTTCTATATAAATATTTTTTCTATGTTTTTAAGAAAATAATTCGCATTCAATAACACACAAATTTTAAGAAAAAATGTATTTATACAACACAATCTTAAGTAACGTTGAATTGTAGAGAAAAAAAAATAGTGATGATATTTTATGGGAAAAATTGAATTCTAAATGACTTCAAATAACAATCATGGAGACTAATAAAAAAATTCATGGTAAATCATCCAACGTCATAATTTATGGAAAATGGAAAAATAAAATATATTTTCATTTTTGGCAGACTATGATACGATCTGGTTGATGAAAGAAGTGGAAACATGATTAATATGGTTATTGTTAAAAAAAATTAAGGGGAAAAGGGAGATATTAAATATATCAAGAACATAGAGAAAAATAACTAGGATATTAATAGAGTTATCGTTTTAGAAATTGAAATGTAATAATTATTATCTAAATTTAATGATACACTTATAATTATAATTTACTATTACAATCATTTTAGGGAATTTACAACGGTAACTTTATAATTTAGGGAAGAAGAAATCTCGGTTCTTTCCCTTTGAAAAGGAAAAGAGAAATTCTGTTTTTATGCACGCTTTTGTGTTATTTTATTGAGAATTTTGTTTTTATGCACGTTTTTTTTTTTTTTCATTTTTATTCTCTTTTTAATTTCTGATGTTGGGCCGGCCCAATAGGCTTGTTACGGCCCGACAAGTAGTTCTGGACTCACGCTGTCACGCACTTACAAAAAGCCTTAACGTAAAATAAATAGCCCTATTTTCAGAAAGTGTAATTTTATTCCGGGGCACAATATTTTTTCCATTATATATTCAAATTCTTCATTTCCACTCTTTTTTTTTTTTTTTTTTTGCCGGTCTTCAATCATGACAATTTTGATCTATATCTAGATCTCCATATATAATAATAAAATAATTCGTAATTTCCCTTCAAACTATATATTTCAACTTTTCATTTTTTTTAAATTTATACATAGCAAAATTAAAAAACAAACAATTTTATTGGAAGATTTGAAAATATTGACCGTAGTCATTTCATAAACTACTTAATTATAATATTTAATTTAAAATTTGATGTTTTGATTATTTAAATCTTTGTAAGAAAATCGATAACCCTTTGAAAATTTATATGAATTTTAAATTTTATTATAAATCATGTTTGTTACAGAAAATTTTTTGACTTAATAAATTTATAGAGACATGCATTAAACAAGTACCAATTGAGA
This sequence comes from Scutellaria baicalensis, assembly GCA_005771605.1. Taxonomy (NCBI): domain Eukaryota; kingdom Viridiplantae; phylum Streptophyta; class Magnoliopsida; order Lamiales; family Lamiaceae; genus Scutellaria; species Scutellaria baicalensis. Next base: position 30,542,344 of record CM016726.1, read on the forward strand.
TTGAAATAATATCAAGAACATTAATCTTTTTCCATTAAAATTAACATTTTTACACTAACTAAATGTTTAGATTTTATAAAGTTCATCACAAACGAGTAATAAATTTGTCTGAATCTCAAATAAAATTAGGTAAAATATTTTGTGCAAATGGTGTATGGATTTAGGATCCATGCACCTGGGTCGACCCACCCCACGGACCTCTGACGCGCTCTCAAGCGCCCTACGCGCCTGGTGGGTGCGCTCAAACCCACCAAAATTCGCTACAGGCAGTAATGTTATGTTAGAGTTACATTCATGTTGTATTAGTATTACTCTCATAAAAGTAAACCTAACATAACATGAAGGTAACCCTAACATAACGTGAGGTTCACTCTAACATAACATGAAGGTATGATTAACATTGTTTTTTACCTTCATGTTATGTTAATGTTATTTTCATGTTATGTTAGTGTTACCTTCATGTTATATTAGTGTTACTTTCGTGTTATTTTAGTTCAGTGGTTTTAAACTAAGGGTATGAAATCTAGAGATAGAGTCACATTAACATAACGCGAATGTAACCCTTACATAACACGAAGGTAACACTAACATAACGTGAATGTAACGACCAAAACACGCGAAAAAAGTAAAGAGACACGGGCGCGACCCAGTTGCATGGATCTCCATGCAACTGGTGGATCCATGCAACTGGTGCATAGAAGAGTAACTCATAAAATTATTATACTTTATACCAAATATTTTCATACTAAATATGTAAATAATAAAATTTATATTTTCATGGATCATACGATACTTATACTAATTATGTTTTAAACACACAAAAACATAAAATATATACTAGCATCGAAGTTCTAAATTCTAATATTCAAAATCTATTCAATATTATTGGATTAGTCAATTCAAATTTTCTTAACCGTCTTAAAAAACATTCTAAAACATTTCACTAAAATTAACATTACTATTATATTAATATGAAACAATAATAATATAAATTGAGGACAAAATACAATTATATATTAATTGTCCCCGTCAACGAGTCAACAACACAACAGAATGAAGAAAATATTTTTTCAAAAAACAGTGAATCTAATTACTATATAAACAAAGAAAAAAATCAATTCCAGTACGGACATAGTTACATGGCCGAGTTCTACTGATGCACTGTTGAAATTCCGTTGAAGAAAATTTCCCTAATTTTTACGAAAACAAGAAAAAGATGATTCCTTTAAAGAAAAATCTCTAAGTATCTCAGAGGTACGTTCCTTTGCTTTTCTTGAATTCTCAGGATATTCATGGTACATGTCTCTTGGGATTTGCAACTTGTATTTCTAGATTTTGCTTGAGAACGAAACTGATTATTCACTTCATTTTCGTTATTCTTGTTTGAGTTGTTACCCTTTTTTTGGATATTTTCCCAATTTGATCGAAATTTTTTGCTTAAATTGTATTTTTATAATTGCTTATTTGGTGAAAGATTGGCTAAAAAGAGGATTAATGCAAAGATTTTGGATTCTCAGTTGTAGAGTTCCACACTTTTGGCCATTTGCAGTGTTTGCTTAATTTATCTGTGGAATCTATTTGATATAAATGGCTATCATGCCATTCATTTTCTGCTAAATTTGAAGCCATTTCTTTTTCCCCCCACTCATAATTTACATGTGATTCAAGATTCCAACTTTACATCATTTTCTGCAGTTTCTAACCACTTTATCTAGATCTGCTTCAAAGATTGCATTGGTATAAACTGTGATTGAATATATTGTTTGGTTTTCTACGAAGATATCGGTGGTCTGCTGTTTCAGCCATGGAATCTTGGGATCTTAAGCTAAAGCAAAGGCATCGTCCATTGACTCCATTGAGAGTAATAAGGGGAGTTATATGCTTAATTATATTGGTCTCAACGGCATTCGTATTGTTAGTGTATTGTGGGTTTTGGGCGGCCATCGTTTTGAGATTTTTCAGTGTACATCTCAGCAGGAAGGCCACTGCATTCTTCTTTGGAAGATGGATAGCTCTCTGGCCATTCTTGTTCGAGAAAATAAACAAGACTAAGGTGGTGTTCTACGGAGACCGTGTACCTCCCAAGGAACGAGTGCTCCTTATTGCTAACCATAGAACTGAGGTAGACTGGATGTACTTGTGGGATCTTGCTTTGAGAAAGGGACGAGAGGGTGCCATTAAGTATATTCTTAAGAGCAGCTTGATGAAATTGCCTGTGTTTGGCTGGGTGTTTCATGTCATGGAGTTTATCCCTGTAAAGAGAAAATGGGAGGCTGATGCACCAACAATGCGCAATATGTTGTCGTCATTCAAAGATCCTCGAGATCCTCTCTGGCTTGCTGTTTTTCCCGAGGGAACAGATTTCACGTATATCTCCATCACCTGTTTCTCAATGAGAACTCATGCATTTTTAAGTTATTTACTCCTTTTCAACTTATCATGTACAATGCAGAGAAGAGAAGTGTATGCGTAGTCAACGGTATGCTTCTGAAAACGGGCTGCCTATTCTGAAGAATGTGCTACTTCCTAAGACAAAGGGCTTTTACGCTTGTTTGGAAAATTTAAGGGACTCCTTGGATGCAGGTTCTTTCTTTGTCTCCCTAGCTTGCATCCTGCATCCATATTTGAGGCCATTACTTATTGACGGACATGATACAAGATGAATTAAATTAATACTTGAGCAAAAAGAAAAGAGATGTGACAATAATTTGGATTTGGGATTCAGGATTGGCTACAATGTTATTGAGTTTGTCCTAGAGTCATGTTTCACAAGTTAAAAACTAGTTAAAGTTTATGTTAGTACATTAATATGTAGTGCTTTCTTAATCAGCTCCTAGAATGTTTTGGATCATCCAAGCAACAGAAGCACTTAACGATAAATATAACTAGTGTATAAGAAGAGCATCCCAATGACTAGTCTCGAATCAATTAAACAAATTGGAGTTTCAATTAACATTTAACAATAATATAGATGTCTCTGTCTTTGGATTTGTTATCTCGGTCCTTTATCACAATCAAAATGCTCCACGTTGACACTCATCCTATTCTGTTTGCAGTTTATGATATCACTATAGGATACCGCCATAATTGTCCGTCTTTCTTGGACAATGCCTTTGGGATTGACCCTTCTGAAGTTCACATCCATGTTCGTCGTATTCCCCTCAGAGACATTCCAACATCTGAAAATCAGGTATCCACGTGGCTGATGGATGCATTCAGCCTCAAAGATCAAATGCTGTCCGATTTTTATGAAGGAGGGCATTTCCCATGTGAAGGAACAGAAATAGGCCTGTCTACATTGAAGTGTATAGCAAACTTCAGTTTTGTAGTGATCTTGACTGGTACATGCATTTATCTTACCCTTTTATCCTCCATCTGGTTTAAATTATATGTCACTTTAGTCTCTGCATTCATGGCTTCGTCTACTTTTTTCAATCTTCGGCCCTCGCCTATTTTTGTTTAAATGACTTACCTCTATGTTTTAAGATGGAACTTCTGAAACTATATTTTCATTATGCCATTTCTAGGCCATTTCTTACTTTTTGTTTATTAGAATGATGTTTATTGTGTTTGTGTTTCAGCAATTTATGTTGGCATTTGTTGTTAGCTAGAAATTCGACTTTCTGGTTTCTGCACAGGTACATAACTCTGATAGCAATTGCAAAGATTAAGATCGCAACAATGGCAATTCCATTGTTGGCTTTAACTTCAAGTTAGTTGATGCTTTTGAGGTAAACCATTACAACTGAAAGTTTAAGGTGATTCATGGACACACTTTTCTGTTTCATAATATATTAATATTACAAGGTTATTATTTTGAAGAATAAAAATCATGAAATAGTTATAGGGAACTCATGAGTATCTAAACACTATGGAAATGATTGATTAGCTGTAACTTTGAATCAGTACATAAACATACATATTTATTGTCTTAAGATGAGTAAGCTGAATGATCCACAATTTGCACTTCAATGGTTGGGATGTTTGATGATTCTTTGTAGAATGACAGTTCTAGCCCTGCGAATATCCCGGCTACAATTATCAGCCTGCACTTCCAATTCCTCAATATTTTTCATAAACACCACCAGTTTCTTCTTGATCTCATCCACAGCCACCTTCACAGCCTCTTCATTGACGGCGAAATCAGCACATTTCAAGAGCGATTCGATCTCAATCTCCAACCTATGAACCAATACTCGAATGTTGTCCAAATCCTTGATGGTTATATAGGTCCCTACATTCATAGAGCTGATGATCTCCCTCTGTCCTCTCACTGCATTCTCATAGTTCTTCAGGAGTGAATCTATCCATTTCCCCATCGACCCCAATGGAACCGAGGTTGCTGCCGCCAGAGCAGCCGCCACTGGCGGTGCCGCCATGGCGGCAGCCACCACCGAGCAAATCAACACTGCAGCAAAAGTAGCTGCAAAGATAACAGTAGACACCTTCCTCCATGCATGGATGGACTTTAGCTTCTTATCAAGCTTGTTCTTCCTAAGCTGCAGCCTCTCCAACATTGATATTTGCTGCCTATAAACGGATTCGAAAATCTGGAAAAATTCCTCAGTGAATGGACCACCTGCATCCCTGAAATTCTTCAACTCATTCAAAGTTTTCGAATACTTCACATTCCCTTCAATCCCATCTTCTTCCTCAAACTGTTGGAGGGCAATGTGGATAAGCAGTTGTCTGTCTCTTGCAGATTTGAGACATTTTTCTAACGATGTACAAAAGTCGAGTGTTTTGAGGCTGTTCTCAAAGTACTCCTCAACGAACTCGAACAATTCTTGATTCTTCCAAATGTCCTGCTTGCAATCCAGTATCACCTTCACAACTTCCTGATTCATTTCAAGTAAACATTCTGTGACTTCTCTAAGGGACTCGAAGGATAGAGCTCTGACTTCAACCCCTGAAGCTAGGGCATTGATGGCGTTGCTCGTTCGTGTTTGGAGGGTCTGATCAAACGCCTGCAAGTCCGCATCAGCCTTGCACGCAGCCTCGTACGAGTTCAGCTCCGATGTGAATTGTGGATTGTGGATGGCATTTGAAGCTGAAGTTTCAGCAGGGCTCTTGCTCACATGGCTTCCCATTTTTATCTCTATATTTCTAATCTGAATCTATCAAAGCAAATGAACCACCTTCAATTTCTAACTCTGCAGATCTAAACTACACACACACACGCACAATCAATCAATCCACAAAATAATAAAGCAGTTATGGATCAACAATTTCCAAGAATTCTGCAGATAATAGGAATAGAACACAAACTTCAAACAAACACTAAGCGTGAAATTGACAGAATCCAACACCACCTAAATAACTAATCCCTTATAAAGCAACCATAAAAACTCAGTTTTCAAGCAAAGAAATGCATCATACTTCATGAACTTGTTGACAAATCAGCAAGAAAACGATTGGAGCATGAAACCCTTGATTTAGAGAGAGAGAGAGAGAGAGAGAGGTGAGAGAAAATGTGAAGGGTGAGATGATGATTAAAGGTGGAGGGGGGTGACGAAGAATGAAGAAGCTAAAAAGCGAAAGAGAGTCGAAACAGTTAGAGAGAGAGAGAGAGAGAGAGAGAGAATGAAGAAATAGCTTGCACGCATTGGTTTATGCAGAAATGGGTAATGGGAAAACGCGGGAAGCAATGTGATCATCATCCTCTCCATAAATCTTTACCAACAAGACAACTCCCATTATTTCAGAGCTCCATGAATTTTAGCCGTTGCGACGCGTAAGAGAAACTCTGAAACTTCATCTCCAAGTAACTGACTTCATTAATTATTTCCAACATCAAATGCTTCTTCTGTTTAACCCAACCTTGTAATAATTACAATGTTTTTACCACCGACATTAAAATATGCTTTATTACGAAAAAGATTGAAAAAGGTAACAAAGATAAAAGTATCAAAGCAGTGTGAAAGATCGAGGCTCGGTCACACATTGAAGAAATACTCACGAAATAGATATTGTATTTTAATAAAGGGGAATTCTATACACACCCCAAAAATGCTAAACACACCCCAACAATACACATAAACATTAAAATAATAAAAAAATGAATGTGTGTAGATGGGGTGTGTTTAGAAATGTTTGGGGTGTGTATAGAATTCCCCCTTAATAAATTTGGAGCCCATCACCCTTCACATTTTGAATTATATATTTTCTTTGCATTCTCTTCAATCTCTAATCTCTGTCCATTTGATATTGTTACTAGATTTTACTCAATACGATACGAATTCTTAAGATCATTTCTTATCGAATTATATTGTTTCTTAATTTATGAAAATATATATTTAAATAACTATTTAATATTATCTCTATATATTACTAGTGTTTCTCGTATATTACACAGTATTTTTTTAAATTAATATTATTAAAAATCTAATATGAAAATGTAATACATTTTGAGTAAGAATTAACAATGTATTGAATGCTAGATCAAAAATATTACTTAACGAAAACTATTTTTCATATTCACCTAACTTAAAAAAATATTTGTATTGTCAACTTGTAGGTAGTAATACATACACTTTAACCATATTTTCAAATTAAAATTAAAATACATATAATACATTACATTTCAAGAAATTAAAGAAATTAAGATCCTTATGTTGATTTAAGAAATTGTATTTTTGTTCTAAAAGGTTGTAAATGAGAGTTGTGATGTAATGATCTTCAAATTAAATAAAAAAATATTTAAATTAATATATTAGAGATAACATTATTTTCATATAGATAAACAATTTTATAATTATGTAGTTTATGTAATGTCTCCATAAAAAATTTAAACACTAAATAATAAATTTAAATTGTAAAATGAAGTATGTGACTTTTTTTTACTAAATTTTGAAAGATTTAGATTAAATTGCAACTTCAGGAAAATTGATTATTTTATTTTAATTTGTTTTTTTAAATCTCTTTTTATTGGAAATGACGTAGCATCCAATGTGACATATGATGTGACATGTTTATCGGATATGTGGACTTCGATTGTCAGAAAATTCAAAATGATCTAAATTGCAACAATGAACAAATGTTGTGAATTATTTACACAATTATCGAAAAATGTAGATAAATTTACAATTCTTTAAAAAATGATATTTTTTTTGCAATGACTGCAAACACATATCCATCGTAAATTCACTTAGACTCTGTTTGAATAGAATGATTTGAAATCCAGAATTTGAAATAAGTTGATTTCAAATCATCTCAAGTTAGAGTGAATTTGAAATCCATCAAAATAACTAAAAAATTAATTCAAAATAAAAATCATTAATTTCAAATTCATATCGATCCAAAAACTACCGAACCCTTAATTTCAAATCCCTACTCAAATTCATCTATTAGAATGACCCCTATTTGACTTGCTATAATTTCCATCGGGGGTTAGGCCTAAGGGAGTGAGTACGCACACACACTGAGTGTGAAACTTCAGAAAACTCCATTGCCAAAACCCTCACCAGCGAGATCGAACGCAATGCTAGGGAAGTTTCCATGGATAATCTTGATTTCTCTTGCGCTATCTGCGATCATATGCGCCGCATTCACAGAAGAAAACCCCACGGATCGCCGGGTTTTGGTTCTGCTCGACGATTTCGCGATTAAGTCGTCGCACTCTATCTATTTCAAATCACTCGAAACCCGAGGATTCAATCTCGATTTCAAGCTCGCTGATGATCCCAAACTCGCCTTGCAGAGATATGGGCAGTATTTGTACGACGCTGCTATTATTTTCTCCCCAACAACCACTGGTAAGTGAGCGCAGTACACTCTCGAATGTGTGATCGATAACTCATTTGATAAGTTAGAAACGTATAAGAGGGATGAGGACTTGCAGGAATTAATAGTAGATATTTCGTGTTCATATTTTTTATAAATGCTCTCGGTTGGTGCAAATTTAGGGTTTGGCGGGTCCATCAACGCTGCATCACTGTTGGAATTCGTTGATTCTGGTCATGATTTGATTATGGCTGCTGATGCATCGGCTTCTGAATTGATTAGAGAGATAGCTGTTGAGTGTGGAGTTGACTTTGATGAGGTAGTATATATCTTCTGTGCTTTTATTATTATCTAAAAATACTGGTGTTTGGAAACTGTGATAATGTTTATCCCGTCTAATCCTAGGATCCAGCAACTTTGATAATTGATCACGGAAGCTATGCAGTTTCAGAGAACGAAGGGGATCATACATTGATTGCCAGTGATGATCTGATTCACTCCGAGGTTATTTTGGGAAGCAAGAAAATAGAGGTAAACTTTTTATTTTTTGGGTCCTCTCTTATCTGGTCATTTGGTGCAGTAGCCTTCACTGGCATGAGCCATCAAATTTTAGCCACTGCAAATCATCACTACTGCTTATCGCGGTAAAAAAGCTTTTAAGAGCTGTCCTCAGGCACTGGAGTGCTAAGCATAGCTTGTTTATTTTATAGAATAATTTATTCTTTTTTTGTTAGTACTTCCAATAGAGTTCTCTTCTGGACTATGTTTTTCTTTTGGGAAGTTGAATAACCATTTTGTAAACAAAATTTGTTACATTGTTACCACTTGTTTCAAAGTTGATAAAACTAAGATAGAAAATCTTGGTTCATATAGGCTTCTCAAGAGAAAAGAAATTCCACCTGTCACCAGCAGCTTTGAGGCTCTTTGGTTTCCAATATTTCTATCCATAACCTTATTGCTTTAGAAAATTTTACATTGTGAAGGCTCCTTATGCCTTTAGTTATATGCTCCCAATGGGATTAATATTTTGTAAAATATGTGAGGGCTATTTCCCATCGACCACATGAATATGTTGGTTTATTATTTTGGTTTAAATTCAATCACAGGCTCCCGTGCTATTCAAGGGAATTGGTCATTCAGTAAATCCTGCGAACAACCTGGTAAGTCCATCACATTCAATGAGTTTAGGACCCAAGTGTATGAATCTACATATTGCTCTATTTTATACTCACAATTGCAGTTGGTTTGTCTTTCAGGTTCTAAAAGTTCTCTCTGCCTCACCAGCAGCATACTCAGCCAACCCAAAGTCCAAGCTATCAATTCCTCCCGCCCTGACTGGGTCAGCAATCTCTTTGGTTTCAGTTGTGCAGGTATACCAATTCAGTTAATACCACACCACAAAACTTGCCAAATGCTCCCGAATATACCTTTGCTTGTCTAGATGATGAACTAAATTCAATTTGTCCTCTTTTGAAGTTATCCTATTTGAAGAAACCTGCATCCCTCGCTCTACAAAATGCTACTCTTCAACTATTTAAGATTAGCACATCCAACCCTCACAAACACTTCGTTTAATGGAAGCTTGACTTGTATCATGTGTTTCTGTTCTGCAACACCTATTTACTCCATTGATCAATGTGCTCCTCTGCTATTTCTACTTGAAATTATGCACCTGTCTCTTTCCCTAAGCAGCAAGTGTATTATAGTGACCTCTAGAAGTTGGTTTGTTTCCTTCATATGACCAGCTTCTCCTCCTTGAAAGAAAAAGAAAAAAATGTTGTAGGAAATGAAATATTTGGTTCATCTGTTGGAGGTTGTGGCTTTGGAACATCATCTGAAGAAACCTAAAATAGTCGATGATCCTGTCATAAATTCATGATCTATTGGTTTTCAGGCTAGAAACAATGCTCGGGTCCTGATATCTGGCTCTCTTAGCATGTTCAGCAATAGGTTAGTAGATCATTCTAGCTGTATCTGTCACAATTAATTTAATTCAATTAACAAGATTTGGTTATCATCTCAGGTTTTTTCGATCTGGCGTACAGAAATCTGGAAGCTCTACTAAGTGAGTGAATGCATTTTTTTATTTGAGTTAGATTAGTTTTTATTTTGACGTGATTTTTATGACAATTCTATTCTTTAATACTTATATGGGTTATGACTCTCTGGCTCGTTTCATTGGGGATTTATCACTAAAAGAAATTATGGTCAGTATATAATTATTTTTTTGCATCAAGAGAGGAGACTTGTATGGTGGCGATAGATTCTAGGTACTTAAAACATAGACAAATGTGAAGGGCTGGGTTCCGGGAATGGGGAGTTTTTTTGTTAGTGGAGCATGCGTTTGTTATAATATGGTTAATATGATCTTGATGTGATTGATTCAACCTTCCTTTCTCTGAAGATAAAACTGACAGCGTCTTTTTTTGATTTACAGATATGAGAAAAGTGGGAATGAGCAATTTTTGATTGAACTTAGCAAATGGGTTTTCCATGAAAGAGGTCACCTGAAGGTTTGGTCTTTAGCTGAAGCTCTTAAATTCCATGGTATTAATGTTTTGATAAAGTGATTTCGAATTTGGAGATGTTTGTGTTTCTAGGCTGTCAATGTTAGGCATCACAAAGTTGGCGAAACAGATGAACCCTCAATATACAGAATCAAAGATGACCTGGTAATTATCTGATCCCAGAATGTGCACTTTAAATAAATTGAAGTAACCAGATTAGATGTCAGGGTCAAGATTTTAATTGACACTTTAATTTGGTTGAAGGACTATTCTGTTGAAGTATATGAGTGGTCTGGTACAAGTTGGAAACCGTATGTAGCTGATGATTTGCAAGTTCAGTTTTACATGATGAGCCCCTATGTTCTGAAAACCTTATCAACTGATCAGAAGGTGCGGTTTTTATTTTCTATTAGCGGACAATGCATCACTGTTCCGACATGAATTCCACTCATCATTTTAATCCCATTCTTTACAGGGCCTTTACTATACATCTTTCAAGGTACCCGATGTCTATGGTGTTTTCCAATTTAAGGTTGAGTACCAGAGACTTGGGTATACCAGCTTAAGTCTATCGAAGCAGGTACGTCTCTTGTTGTATTGTGATCATGTATTTTTTAATTGATATACATTAACAATCGAGTTGTTCTAATTAGATCATTTGTTGTCGTTCCTGATTGTTTTTCTACTTTTGATCAAATCTTCTTTAAATGTGTGTTACTTGGAAGATTTTCAACGTTGACCTTTTTTTTTAATGTGATTTAGTCATAAGAACTTGAACTGCATGATATTTGTAAGTATTATATAGGCATTTCCGTTATTACAAATTTTAATAGTAAATAAATGATACGAGTTCACTGATTTTCATATGCACCATTTAAGAAATAAAATTTTAATCAATTACTATACAAAGAAACAAATTTTAGTGAGTAAAAAATAAAATAGGTCACCTCTTTATCAATTAAAATCATGGATTATACTGCTGATGGTCATTTGAATATGGTCTTTATGAGCTTATCTAATGACATTTCAATGGGTTGTACAATTATTGTACATAGAAAATATATCTTCTGTGAAACAACTTATGCATATGATAACTCTTCTACTTAGTCATCTGAATGGTTGTCATGTTATAACTTGCAGATTCCAGTGCGACCCTTCAGACATAACGAGTATGAAAGATTCATACCTGCTGCTTATCCATATTATGGAGCATCATTTTCAATGGTAGCTTCCTCTCTTATTTTCTATCTCTCTGCTTCTCAATTTCCAAAGCTACTTATGACTAATTCAGCACAATCTTTTACCATTTTGGTTTCTCATAATGAGCAATTCAATCGCTTTAGTTTCCTTAAAATAATAATCCTGATTCTGCTGGTTTGTAACCTTTAGCTTTGGTTTATGATGGAGAAATCCATCTTTCCAGCTTGTGCTGCTAAAATTAATCATTTAATTTAGTATGTTGCCTCACACGGTTCATTGATCTTGACAAATAATGCAGATGGTGGGTTTCTTTATCTTCTCTGCGGCCTATCTGTACACAAAGTAGCCACAAATTCACTTGATGGTAACAGTAGATATTGCGCATTGAACCCTGTTTTGAAAATGATATGAGGTGTATAACCAGGTGCTAAGTTCTAAGGTATTAGTTACATCTGATTTAATACTGATACATTGGAAGCAAGAGGAGCTGAACTGTTGAGTGGGGTCCTCCTTTTCTTAGTGCATTAGAAGATAAATTTCAGTTCATCAGTGTCAAAATGCTTCAAAATCTTGGTAATTGAGGAACAAACGTGTTTGTTTTGGGGAGATTACTTTTTGAGATATGCTATTATTCCTGTATTTGGATCACATGATAAGTGAAGGTGAATCAATCCTATTCCTTATTTAGATTTAGTTGATAATTTTTGGTAGTGTTATCTCTACCCGCTTTGATTTAGGTTAAGCAACACCACTATATTGCTTTTTTTTGTTGGTTTTTAGAAATTTGCTTGTGTTTGTGTCCGCGCCGTTTGTGTTTTAATGGCCAAACGTGTATAGTTGGGTTAATTTATAATTGACAATTGAAAATGACCTTGTTCGTAGAATTTCGAGAACTACATTGAAACTTTTACGCAAACATATAATATTTTTATATTTTTTAGTTGTTTTCTTCATACATTTAGTTATATTAATCGGACTTTATAGTTATGCTATTTGTATCTTTTTTATATCATATAAGGGTATGACTATGATGATACAAATGTATGAATAATATCATATAAATATAAATATGTAATATCTATGGCGAAATTGAGATTTTTTAAGGTTAAAATATTACTTAAAGGTTATGATTTATATCACTAATATAATATCAAAATGTAATAAATATGAAGATCAATGAAAAGAAGGGAATGCAGTCATGCAGATCCGGGTCGATCCCATTGTATGGTGCATTAGTTTCACATAAACACTAACTTTTTTAAATGTGCTTTTGTACGCTTATTATTTCGGTAAAAATATTGAAGTTGAATCTAAATTAAGTTTATCAATATTGAGTGACACTTGTATACCCCAGGGGCATGGTGCCCCCAAATTAATCATCATATGATGTTAAATATATACTCTACAGATATCACATGAATACTCTTATATACATATAATACCTGTAGGGTATATTTATAAAACCAATAGAATATATATATATATATATATATATATAACACCTGAGCATGTATATAACACCTCGATCTGTGTCCCTATGTACCCAGGGGTATATAAGTTTTTACCATCAATACTATATACTAAAAACTCATTATATTAATATCAATCTCTTAATCAGTTGGAGTTGAAAAGAAATATAAAAGTATTATATGTTTGTAAGAAAATATTAAGATACAGGTAAAATAATTAAAGACACGATTAACATAACTAAAATATATGACTAACACAATAAAAATATCGATTCCCTGAGGGAGGAGTTTAGAGGCCTTATAGTAGCACAAACTTCTTTTTCTTTCTAGGTCATGCTAAGTCCTTTTGTCCAGACTCAGCGGGGAAGAAAGAAATTAATGAATATTCTTTTGGGAAAATGTATAACATAGCTAAAAAGTATGTCCATCCATGCAGATACCGCTGGAACACAAAAATCGTGCCTGACACATCAAAGAGCATCACATGGTTGAATTGTTGATAAAGACAGCCACGTATACGTTGATTTAAATATGAAGTTGGGAGAAGCAGCTGCCATTGTGGCTATAAATGATGGATGTGTTACAATTATCCATATTCATATTCATAATTATAACTCCACTTAAAATTATTTTTTTGAATCAATTTTAGAGAATTAGTGAATAAAAAATGACAAACATTAACAAAGTAGCCCATCTAAGACTAACTGAATGCACTATTGTTTAAGATAGGTACAGGTATGTTGAATTAGATGGAAGATCAATCTTCATTTAAGATGGCAAACACTATAATATTCTCACTCTTCATGTTGTTCATCCAAAAAAAATTCGAAAATGCACCATCTATCAACTCTCATCAGCAATCAGATTACCAAAAAAATGTCCACATTCTGATGCAATTTGTCAAATATCAATGTAGTTCTCGGATTTCTACCAAGAGGGTAATTTTAATTAGTCTTCAAAATTTATAAATTAACCCAACTAAACAACTAAACACATTTGGCCATTAAAACACACAGACAGTGTCACGGTGCGGGCACATGCACAAGCAAATTTCTAAAAACCAACAAAAAAAGCAATACAGTCGTGTTGCTTAACCTAAATTAAAGCAGGTACAGATAACACTAGTAAAAATTATCAACTAAATCTAAATTAGTAGTGAGTGACCTTCACTTTTTATGTGATTCGAATACAGGGATAACAACATATCTCAAATAGTGCTCTCCTGAAAACAAACACGGTGTAATATAACTGGTTTGTTCTTCAATTACCAAGATTTTGAAGCATTTCTACACTGATGAAATGAAAGTTATCTTCTAATTCACTTTAGAAAAAGTGGACCCCACTCAACAGTGCAGCTCCTCTTGCTTCAAATGTATCAGTATTAAATGTCAGATGTAACTAATACCTTAGAACTTAGCACCTGGTTATACACCTCATATCATTTTCAAAACAGGGTTCAATGCGCAATATCTACTGTTACCATCAAGTGAATTTGTGGCTACTTTGTGTACAGATAGGCCGCAGAGAAGATAAAGAAACCCACCATCTGCATTATTTGTCAAGATCAATGTACTGTGTGGGGCAACATACTAAATTAAATGATTAATTTTAGCAGCACAAGCTGGAAAGATGGATTTCTCCATCATAAACCAAAGCTAAAGGTTACAAACCAGCAGAATCAGGATTATTATTTTAAGGAAACTAAAGCGACTGAATTGCTCATTATGAGAAACCAAAATGGTAAAAGATTGTGCTGAATTAGTCATAAGTAGCTTTGGAAATTGAGAAGCAGAGAGATAGAAAATAAGAGAGGAAGCTACCATTGAAAATGATGCTCCATAATATGGATAAGCAGCAGGTATGAATCTTTCATACTCGTTATGTCTGAAGGGTCGCACTGGAATCTGCAAGTTATAACATGACAAAAAAATTCAGATGACTAAGTAGCAGAGTTATCATATACATATGTTGTTTGACAGAAGATATATTTTTATGTACAATAATTGTGCAACTCATTGACATGCCATTAGATGAATAAAATGGCTCACAAAGGCCATATTCCGATGACCACAAGTAGTATGATCGATGGTTTTAATTGATAAAGAGGTGGCCTTTTTTTATTTTTAACTCACTAATATTTTCTTTCTTTGTATAATAATTGATTAAAATGTTATTTCGTAAATGCTGTATCAAAAAAATCATTAAACTTTAACCATTTATTTACTATTAAAAAATTTAATAACAGATATGCCTATAAAAACACTTACATATATCATGCAATGCAAGTTCTTATGACTAATTCACATAAAGTAAAAGGTCAAAGTTAAAAATCTTCATAGTAACACATTTAAGCAAGATTTGATCAAAAGTAGAAAAACAATCAGGAACGAAAAAAAGTTATCTAATTAGAGAACTAAATTGTCAATATATATATATATATATATATCAATTAAAACATACATGATCGTAATACAAAGAGAGACCAACCTGCTTTGATAGACTTAAGGTGGTGTACCCAAGTCTCTGATACTCAACCTTAAATTGGAAAACACCATAGACATCGGGTACCTTGAAAGATGTATAGTAAAGGCCCTGTAAAGAATGGGATTAAAATGATGAGTGGAATTCATGTCGGAACAGTGATGCATTGTCCGCTAATAGAAAATAAAAACCGCACCTTCTGATCAGTTGATAAGGTTTTCAGAACATAGGGGCTCATCATGTAAAACTGAACTTGCAAATCATCAGCTACATACGGTTTCCAACTTGTACCAGACCACTCATATACTTCAACAGAATAGTCCTTCAACCAAATTAAAGTGTCAATTAAAATCTTAACCCTGACATCTAATCTGGTTACTTCAATTTATTTAAAGTGCACATTCTGGGATCAGATAATTACCAGGTCATCTTTGATTCTGTATATTGAGGGTTCATCTGTTTCGCCAACTTTGTGATGCCTAACATTGACAGCCTAGAAACACAAACATCTCCAAATTCGAAATCACTTTATCAAAACATTAATACCATGGAATTTAAGAGCTTCAGCTAAAGACCAAACCTTCAGGTGACCTCTTTCATGGAAAACCCATTTGCTAAGTTCAATCAAAAATTGCTCATTCCCACTTTTCTCATATCTGTAAATCAAAAAAAGACGCTGTCAGTTTTATCTTCAGAGAAAGGAAGGTTGAATCAATCATAACAAGATCATATTAACCATATTATAACAAACGCATGCTCCACTAACAAAAAAACTCCCCATTCCCGGAACCCAGCCCTACACATTTGTCTATGTTTTAAGTACCTAGAATCTATCGCCACCATACAAGTCTCCTCTCTTGATGCAAAAATAATAATTATATACTGACCATAATTTCTTTTAGTGATAAATCCCCAATGAAACGAGCCAGAGAGTCATAACCCATAAGTATTAAAGAATAGAATTGTCATAAAAATCACGTCAAAATAAAAACTAATCTAACTCAAATAAAAAAATGCATTCACTCACTTAGTAGAGCTTCCAGATTTCTGTACTCCAGATCGAAAAAACCTGAGATGATAACCAAATCTTGTTAATTGAATTAAATTAATTGTGACAGATACAGCTAGAATGATCTACTAACCTATTGCTGAACATGCTAAGAGAGCCAGATATCAGGACCCGAGCATTGTTTCTAGCCTGAAAACCAATAGATCATGAATTTATGACAGGATCATCGACTATTTTAGGTTTCTTCAGATGATGTTCCAAAGCCACAACCTCCAACAGATGAACCAAATATTTCATTTCCTACAACATTTTTTTCTTTTTCTTTCAAGGAGGAGAAGCTGGTCATATGAAGGAAACAAACCAACTTCTAGAGGTCACTATAATACACTTGCTGCTTAGGGAAAGAGACAGGTGCATAATTTCAAGTAGAAATAGCAGAGGAGCACATTGATCAATGGAGTAAATAGGTGTTGCAGAACAGAAACACATGATACAAGTCAAGCTTCCATTAAACGAAGTGTTTGTGAGGGTTGGATGTGCTAATCTTAAATAGTTGAAGAGTAGCATTTTGTAGAGCGAGGGATGCAGGTTTCTTCAAATAGGATAACTTCAAAAGAGGACAAATTGAATTTAGTTCATCATCTAGACAAGCAAAGGCATATTCGGGAGCATTTGGCAAGTTTTGTGGTGTGGTATTAACTGAATTGGTATACCTGCACAACTGAAACCAAAGAGATTGCTGACCCAGTCAGGGCGGGAGGAATTGATAGCTTGGACTTTGGGTTGGCTGAGTATGCTGCTGGTGAGGCAGAGAGAACTTTTAGAACCTGAAAGACAAACCAACTGCAATTGTGAGTATAAAATAGAGCAATATGTAGATTCATACACTTGGGTCCTAAACTCATTGAATGTGATGGACTTACCAGGTTGTTCGCAGGATTTACTGAATGACCAATTCCCTTGAATAGCACGGGAGCCTGTGATTGAATTTAAACCAAAATAATAAACCAACATATTCATGTGGTCGATGGGAAATAGCCCTCACATATTTTACAAAATATTAATCCCATTGGGAGCATATAACTAAAGGCATAAGGAGCCTTCACAATGTAAAATTTTCTAAAGCAATAAGGTTATGGATAGAAATATTGGAAACCAAAGAGCCTCAAAGCTGCTGGTGACAGGTGGAATTTCTTTTCTCTTGAGAAGCCTATATGAACCAAGATTTTCTATCTTAGTTTTATCAACTTTGAAACAAGTGGTAACAATGTAACAAATTTTGTTTACAAAATGGTTATTCAACTTCCCAAAAGAAAAACATAGTCCAGAAGAGAACTCTATTGGAAGTACTAACAAAAAAAGAATAAATTATTCTATAAAATAAACAAGCTATGCTTAGCACTCCAGTGCCTGAGGACAGCTCTTAAAAGCTTTTTTACCGCGATAAGCAGTAGTGATGATTTGCAGTGGCTAAAATTTGATGGCTCATGCCAGTGAAGGCTACTGCACCAAATGACCAGATAAGAGAGGACCCAAAAAATAAAAGTTTACCTCTATTTTCTTGCTTCCCAAAATAACCTCGGAGTGAATCAGATCATCACTGGCAATCAATGTATGATCCCCTTCGTTCTCTGAAACTGCATAGCTTCCGTGATCAATTATCAAAGTTGCTGGATCCTAGGATTAGACGGGATAAACATTATCACAGTTTCCGAACACCAGTATTTTTAGATAATAATAAAAGCACAGAAGATATATACTACCTCATCAAAGTCAACTCCACACTCAACAGCTATCTCTCTAATCAATTCAGAAGCCGATGCATCAGCAGCCATAATCAAATCATGACCAGAATCAACGAATTCCAACAGTGATGCAGCGTTGATGGACCCGCCAAACCCTAAATTTGCACCAACCGAGAGCATTTATAAAAAATATGAACACGAAATATCTACAACGTTTCTAACTTATCAAATGAATTA